>JACXIJ010000064.1:0-10969 GCA_014825825.1 Bombus turneri
TAGATAACGTTACACGTTATAATGTATTACTATACAATGTTAAACGTTACACTGACATGCTATATATCGTTATACGTCATAACGTAATACTGTGTAACGTTCAACGTTATAACGTATTTCTAGATAACGTTTTACGTTATAGTGTAATGCTATATAACGTTATACGTCATAACGTAATACTATATAACGTTATACGTTACAACGTAATACTTGATAACGTTATACGTTGTAACCTAATACGATACAACGTTAAACATTAAATAGTAATACTAGATAACGTTACACTTTATAACGTATTACTATACAATGTTAAACGTTACACTGACATGCTATATAACGTTGAACGTTATAACGTAATACTATGTAACGTTAAACGTTATAACGTAATACTATATAACGTTATACGTTATGACATAATACTTGATAACGTTATACGTTGTAACCTAATACGATATAACGTTAAACACTAAGTAGTAATACCAGATAACGTTACACGTTATAACGTATTACTATACAAGGTTAAACGTTATACTGACATGCTATATATCGTTATACGTCAGAACGTAATACTGTGTAACGTTCAACGTTATAACGTAATACTATGTAACGTTATACGTAATAACGTAATACTGTGTAACGTTAAACGTTATAACGTATTTCTAGATAACGTTATACGTTATAACCTAATACGATATAACGTTAAACATTAAATAGTAACACTAGATAACGTTACACTTGATAACGTATTACTATACAATGTTAAACGTTACACTGACATGCTATATAACGTTGAACGTTATAACGTAATACTTGATAACGTTATACGTTATAACCTAATACGATATAACGTTAAACATTAAATAGTAACACTAGATAACGTTACACTTGATAACGTATTACTATACAATGTTAAACGTTACACTGACATGCTATATACCGTTAAACGTTATAACGTAATGCTATGCAACGTTTTACGTTACAATATAATGCTAGATAACGTTTTACGTTATAACGTAATACTATATAACGTTATACGTTATAGCGTAATACTTGATAACGTTATACGTTGTAACCTAATACGATATAACGTTAAACATTAAATAGTAATACTAGATAACGTTACACGTTATAATGTATTACTATACAACGTTAAACGTTATACTAACATGCTATATAACGTTGAGCGTTATAACGTAATACTATGTAACGTTAAACGTTATAACGTAATACTATATAACGTTATACGTTATAACCTAATACGATATAACGTTAAACATTAAATAGTAACACTAGATAACGTTACACTTGATAACGTATTACTATACAATGTTAAACGTTACACTGACATGCTATATAACGTTGAACGTTATAACGTAATACTTGATAACGTTATACGTTGTAACCTAATACGATACAACGTTAAACATTAAATAGTAATACTAGATAACGTTACACTTTATAACGTATTACTATACAATGTTAAGCGTGACACTGACATGCTATATACCGTTAAACGTTATAACGTAATACTATGTAACGTTAAACGTAATAACGTAATACTATATAGCGTTATACGTTGTAACCTAATACGATATAACGTTAAACATTAAATAGTAATACTAGGTAACGTTACACTTGATAACGTATTACTATACAATGTAAAACGTTACACTGACATGCTATATAACGTTGAACGTTATAACGTGATACTATGTAACGTTAAAAGTTATAACGTAATACTATATAACGTTATACGTTATAACGTAATACTTGATAACGTTATACGTTGTAGCCTAATACTATATAACGTTATATGTTATAACGTAATACTTGATAACGTTAGACGTTGTAACCTAATACGATATAACGTTATACGTTATAACGTAATGCTATGCAACGTTTTACGTTACAATATAATGCTAGATAACGTTTTACGTTATAACGTAATACTATATAACGTTATACGTTATAATGTAACACTTAATAACGTTATATGTTGTAACCTAATACGATATAGCGTTAAACATTAAATAGTAATACTAGATAACATTACACGTTATAACGTATTACTATACAACGTTAAACGTTATACTGATATGCTATATGACGTCAGACGTTATAACATAATACTATATAACGTAATACTATATATCGTTATACATTATACTGACATACTATATAACATTAAGCGTTACAACGTAATACTACATAACGTTAGACGTTATAACGTATTACTAGTTAATGTTTTTCGTTATAACGTAATTCTATATAACGTTATACGTTATACTGATATGCTATATTATGTTATACGTCATATTGTAATACTAGATAATTCTGGTATTTAGGTCTTTCGTTTTGTTTCTACAAGAAGCTTTTTGTTATTAACAATTATGAGAAACTGTAGCCACAAAATAAAAAAGGGATTATCTACTTAATGACAACTTAAAAATTAGCATAACATAGATGTATTGGTATATAAATGATCTCTCAAACAGAAGTATGCTAGCTGAGCAAAAAAGAGTGAGATTTTGTGGAAGTGAGAGGTTGCCTTCTAAGAAATGCGTAGCCTAATATAACTGATAAAGAATATTTCAAGAGCATAATTGATAATTGTCAGGAATCATAATTGCGTCGTAATTGCTGCACTTTTGTTAAGGAAAAATTTTCAACTGATTTCTCTCTGCGATATTAGGAAGTTAGATGAAACCGTGTTAAGTGGTTTTAATTACTTACAAAATTTGGATATCTCCGGGAAGTTTTCACGTCGTTCAATGATGGAATGGATGCGCCTGAGAATGTAGTCGTTGTTCCATCTCTTATCGTTTTCTTTTCGGTGAAAGGATCTACTAGCAACACGGATAGTAGCCTTTCGCTATATCAACGGCCTATCATTAAGGTAACCAATTATTCGCTTATTTAATCAACTAAAATGGTTTTTGCAATAAAACAACGCTCTGCACATAATTCATTCTACATTATTTCTACATTTTTGAATAAAATGTTCACTGTTAGAAACCGATTAAACATGCTGCTTATAGGTACACCTTGATCGGTTTATAATAGGGTTAACGTATAAGCAAAAATGAGAATTTTACAGTCGGGGTCATATTTCTTAATTATTTACTATACACATTTGAATTTCTACACGATTAATAATGCAATAATTAATGCGGTGGACAGCAATAGCACAAAAGCGTAACTTTTCTAGGACAAAAAATATCCTAATAGGACTATATACCTTTTTCTTTTTTTTTATACGTGGGGAAATCCTCATGAACCCCCCTGCTCTTCCTGGAAGGGGCGGGGTAATGTCGGACTTTACCGACTAAAACCCCGTGGTGGACCTCTTACGGTGGACGTGGCCTCGCCCTCACTGCAGTGGTGACAGGTCCTCGTCACCTCTCTTTTGATTTTCTTCAGATATTCCCCGAATACTCCATGTCCTGCGATGATCTGTGTCATCCTGAAGGACAGTGAAGCCCTCTGTGGTCTCTCCAAGTCTCCCAGTTTGGCAAGACCGATCTATCGGCTCGATGGCCCCGGGTCTGATCTTCGTTGAGTAGGTCGGAGCGCCACCGTTCCCACACCTCTTGTCTAACTTCCCCCCGAACGTCTTGGGCCGCCTGCTCGGCGAGTGGAGAGTCACCGCCTGAGCTCTGGCCCCTCTGGTTTTCATACACTCGTCGAAGCGCCAAAGCCTTGAGCTCGAACGGAGGAGACGCCGCCAGGACAGTCGTCGACATATATGATATCGTCCGGTATCCTTTTACGATCCTGATGGCGGTCGTCCTATGAAGCCTCCTTAGCAAGAGTAGACTGCGACGACTTGTCATCAGATCCCCTGCCTACACCAATAGGACTATATACATATATATAAAGATATTTTGCAAAATAGATTATCGATTTCAGGATATGGGTACATTAAAACATGGCGGACGAATTCAGCACGACGATCAGGATCTAGGGACGCACTGTATTGAAAAAAAGAAATCCCAGTTTAAGTACGAGGGTTATTGTTGCTGAAGAAGGTGTCAGCAGCAACACCGTATAGTCTGTATTGAAGGGAAAAAATCTACACCCGTATAGCTTTCAGAAAGTTCACGAGTTAAAAACAGAAGAAAAACTTTTTCAAATGGGTGAGTCGGAAAATACAACGCAATTCCAATTTCCCGCGATGATATTATTTACTAATAAGGCAATATTTAATAAATGTGACATTGGAATAACAAATACACGTGACTAACATTTTTAAGCACGTGAAAATCCACGCGCATTAAGAGATGGTTCTGCAGGACGGTGCACCACCACATTCTACCAACGCAATGCAGGAGCACTTGTCAGTTTTGGAAATAGGTGGATCGCTGGAAGGGGACGTGTGCTTTGGTCTGCTCGGTCCCCGCGTTTAAATCCCCTGGACTTTTACTTCTGGGGACACATGAGGAGGTTAGTGTACGTATCCCCGGTGTCTACGGCAATAGAACTGCAACACTGCATTCTCAATACGGCAAAATTTTAAGAGAAGTGTCAGGCTCTGTTTACAACAAAACGGAGGTCATATCGAACGTGTGTCGTAATTCGTTGTATTTTTTATGGACACTCGCGGTAGGGACAAATACGGTGCGTGTGCAAGCCTTTTATGAACATTGATAATAAGCCTTTTTATTTATGAATTATGGAAGGAAAGCTTCAGAGGAAACATTAATTCTCTCCACTCGTAAATTTCATACAGCGGTTTGCGATGTGCTCTTATGAATTTCCATGAGTAAGTGGGTTTAATGTTCAATCCGACATTTCTTTGCACAACATTGCGCGAGATCAGTTACGTCTCTGAATCTTCTTCTCTACGACTTGTACGAGGTGCACAAGGAACTCTGATTCGCGCGGGAGCTCATTTTTCCTTGATAATAGAACTTTCACTCACTTATTAATAATTTAATTATTAATTTGTAACAATTAAACTAATAATTTACAACATTTAAGCCATTAACTTACAACGTTTGATCAATTAATTTCTCACGTTCAACTATTAATTTATAACAATATATTATTAATCTGAAACAATTGCTTCAATAATTTTTAACAATTATACCAATAATTTATAGCAATATCCTCCCATTAATTTAAAATAATTATGTTCTTAATTTATAATAGTCATACTGTTACGACGGCCGGCTCTCTACCTGGGTCAGGCTACACACCGTGGGCAGGACGGCAGCCACATGTCCGCACATTCTTGTCGCGTACCCTCAATAGCCTCAAGGACCCGTCATAAATCTCACAAAAATCTGTCTAAGATCCTACGAGCCGGATGTAACATCTGCTAAGCAACTGTCTTTATGTTTACTTGTCTATTACGGGAAAGTTAGTTTTTCGCACGTGCGATGCCTCTCACTATCAACTTTCCTCCGAGGGCGGCTAAGACCCTTCCTAGTCTACCGGTCATCTTATTAACCAATGAGAAACAATGTTCACTACCCTCACTCTCCTAACCAAAAATGCTATGAACAAATCCGCTGGTCTCATACGTTAGACAATCAATAGCTTTCCTCTGCCACCGGATCATTGCCAAACGTTACTGATTTTCCATCTTTCAAACGGTCAACACCTTTGACCGAGTTTTTACCATTAGATCAGTCACATACTCAACTTGTACATACGCAACAGCGTAACTATTCGTCACAAGGTTGTTGAAATAAACTGCTAATTATACATTGTTATCTTCGTGTCACACTCATTTTAATCATCCCTGTTATCCTAAACGAAATAGGGGATCGATCATTTCGCGGCGTCGATTATCTAATCGTAACGGGAATTTACGACTCCCGTTGACGTGCTTCTTCGCGATCGCGTCTCTCCGCGAGTGAACGAAACACATACCATTAATCGGAAGCACTTCAGTAGAATAGTAATTCATTTAAATCAATACTATCAACTCACAGCGATTAAATTAATGATTTATTTTGTTTTATTTAGTATTAACGATATCTTTCTAGTCTTTGAAATGGTATTTTGTTTCCATTTAATTTTGTTATAATTTTAAACACAGTATTTAATTTTTCATTTAACTTCAATAGAGTATTGTTGTGTTCCAGTCTACCATATCCTTTTGTAGTTTCGTTAGGTAATAATCACTTGATTACCAGGATGATTTTTGGGTAGTACTTCTTTGGAACTGCAGCACCCCATGCCAGAAATTGAGATCATGTTAAAGATAGAGCACCACCTCTTGAAGAGTCCCATATTTCCTTCTATTTTTCTTCTTTGGGACAAGACTCTGCGAACGCCCGCTGGCCGGTTAAGTGTTCAGCTCAATTAACTTCATTGGAGTACAAGTAAATATCTCCGGACCTGCAATTGCCACAAAAGCTTGTTATCCAAGATGTGATGTGGAAAGGAGATACCTATATATTTAACAATGTGCTGGACTGGATAGTGTGCTGAAGAGAAAATATTGTTTATTCTACGTTTCGTCTATGTATACTGATATAAATGTTTATGCCGTACTTTGTTCCGTCTGTGTCATTCTATCTCAAATGATATTACATATAAATACGTTGTCGGTAATTTACCGACCGCAAAAGTTGACGGTCCATCGGATTCAGATAATCATTTCTTTAACCACATTTTAATTTCCTGAGCAATAAGATTCTGATCCTTAACACTAGAGTATAAAACAGATATTTTAACAGATATTTTAACAACCAGTGGTATTGCATAAGCCTATGACTGGGACAACAGTAAGTACATGTGTGTGCGCGCGCGCGCGCATGTATATGTATGCACATATTTGCAATGTTCGTATACACAAATTTAAGAATTCCATTAGAGTGGGTAAGATTCCTACGGACCAGAAAATATTTCTCGAGTAAGGGACCTCAATCGATTTGTTAGACTTCGCCGTGCAGCGCCTCTAGGGTCGGAAGCACGATCGTGTTTATAACCAAACTCTATTGTATTATGTAAAACTACATTTAGTTAAACAACATTCTTTTCTATCACATGAAATCCTGTATGTCTACTACTGTAAGTATATTGATGAAAATTATGAAAAGCAGTTTAGTTTAAATTCTTTACCTTCAGTGATAATACTGACAAAGGTGTTAAGAAATCGATGCCAGCGCTGCGACTAACGGCCGATTTGTAAAGCACATTTCCGAATATTAAGAGCATTATCCCCTCTACTCGAGTTTCCAAACCTATGTATATGAATGCGATGCTTACAATATTTATGACGCAGGAATAATCAGATATTCATTGACGTGTGTTGGTGTTGCTCCTTAGATGCACAGATATACATACATATATAACGTGAGTTTATATAGAAACGTGACAAGGAAATTGTATTGGACATAATGTGAAATTAGTCAGAAAATCTACTTTGTAACACGCGTGCGCTGTAGCTCTACGAATCAATTTTTGATTTACCGTTACGTGTAAACTTACTATATGATCTGTTTCGTAATTAAAATGCAATTTATAAAATGGATTAGGTAAAATTAGATGAAACTAATATTAAACTGTTGAAAAATGATGCATTATAAATAATATAAGATTCTTTATTATACACTTTCCCTCCATAAATATATTTTCAAGGTTACTTCCTTACCGATAATGATCTGAACCTGTCTGAAGTAAGCGGAATGTTTGTTACTAGTGGAGGATGCCATTTTAATGCCCATAGTGCTGCTCATAGTGGTGTCCGAGTTTGAATAGTATTTTCTCTCTCTGTGCATGTTTATATGTGTATAAAAAATATTTACATTCTATTTTGATGCAAATTATTAACAAAGGAAAACATGTTCGGGATGCAAGTGAATAATAAAAGAGTGTAAACAACTTTTAAGATCATGTATGACACGTTAACCTAAAATATCTTCCATTGTCTTCTGCTTTACATTGATTTCACGACTTTTTAACAAATAATTACAGTTTTGTTAAATATATTTGATAACTGTATTTCATACAATTTCTATATTCATTTACAAGTTGCTATTGTTATAGTGCAATTATGACATATTTTAAGGAAAACGCGAATTGTTCTTTGAGGATATTATTAAAGTCTACTACTCACAAATCATAGATTTTCTTTGTGCGCAGATAAGCAGTTTGTCTAATAATAATAATAATTTCGTAAAGCAAATAGTACGAGTGTCAGTTTACGTGCGCCCTGTTGATGCAATCTTCATGGATATAAAATTAGACAGCAAAATGGATGTAAGTACCTTTTGAAACATCATTCGATAAGAGAACTTTGACCGCACTAAATAATATATTTTGTTTCTATAAATCTTGGTTAATATAACATATTAAGTTAATGTTTAAGTAACACTTCCTTTAACTATTTCAATATGATAAAGTAAGATTTGCTTCTTTGGCCGTTGTGACGCAAACTTGCGATTTGTAATAGAAATAAAATTTAATTGTTGAATCAGAAGGAATTTCCACCATGGTATATAAAATTTTCTTTAACGTACCTATCAATTGTAAAATTACTTTGTCCAACGCGCTATGATCTCTTGCGTCTATACTTTATATATTATGACTCAATAATAATATATGGATTAAAAATACTAAACTAATGCAGAATGTTTAGAATCGATGCAACCTTGCTTATTATTATTATCAATATAATATTTAATTTCTCTGTTGTAGAGTAATGAGTTTATACGAATATGATTATTTTACGATTAAATTTCATTTACGTATTTTATTTTATTGAAATAGATATATTTAATTACAAATGACTTTCATTAATATGTTAATATTTAGTATCCTAATTATGTTTACCATTTGTGTTATTGTTATTTGTTATTAATTTTCCTAGACTTGTAGAATATAAAATTGGTATTTATACATATACAAATATGTTTCATGTAATATTAATGTATATCACTGATGTATTGTGAAATGTTATCTATTTATTCGGATGATACCAAGTGAATTAATAAAAGAAATGCATGTTACAGATAAGATTTTTATCATATTAATGCGTTGAAGCATACGAGCGTTGAAACAACGTATGTTGTAAAAAATATATTGTTGTGTAATAGATTAAAACTCAAACATATACCAGGAACGTTCATCACTGGCAACGTGCCTTACCTTTTCACTTATGTATTCATGTGTGGCGATAGATACTCTGTAAAACCGTCGTTTCAGGTAACAGCTAGGCGACGGGAAGTATAAACACTTGAGACAAGAGATCGAACCCAACGGTTAGCGGGCGGTCCACCGAGACGTCTTCGACAATCGTTTACGAGACAGAATGTTTCCGACCGTCACACCGAACAATCCAACGAACAGCTTGTACACGCGATTTCAGATAATAAACTTTGTTGAGTTTAAACGATTAGTTTGTTATTGCACCCATAACCACCTCAAATTGGTGACCCCGACGTGATTAATTGAAACGAGGTGATATAGGCGCAATTTTTTTTAAAACGTTCTTGTTCCAAGAATCGATGGAAATGTCTCGCGAACGCAGTAACGCACGTGCAACAGAAACCGCGAGTGAAGTGCAACCCAGTGTCCAGTTAATTCGCCTACCACTGGAGCGACCAGAAAGTCTAGCCGATCAGGTAAAGTCCTTGCGAAAAGAACTGGCCTCGATGAAAATCGAATTTCGAAGACGTCTCGGTGGACCGCCCGCTGTTGGGTTCGGTCTCTTGTCTCAAGTGTTTATACTTCCCGTTGCCTAGCTGTTACCCGAGACGACGGTTTTACAGAGTATCTATCGCCACAGTACCCTCTCGCCAGTGGTAACGTTTCTATTTTTTTTTTAACTAGCCTGGTAACGGTCTGGGAAGCGGACAAGTCTGCCGGATCGTGTCACATATCGGCCTCTTGTGTTCTCCCCTCGATGCTCTTCGGATACAATGTTTTGATGCGTTCGCGTTTCGGGATATAATATTATTCCAGGCGGTTCGGTATTGGTTTCGTCTAATTTTTGTTGAATTTCGTCGGGTACTGTGAATGCAGGTTTTAGTCGGTCGATGGAGACAGTCGTATTTTTGTTATTGATTCGAATCTGGAAATTTTTATTGCCACGTTCAATCACCTTACATGTTAGTACGGGCATTGGATTCGGTTGAGGCATGTTCTGTATTGTATAACCTCAAATAGAGCAGGTCACACGAACGTATCGTTAGTTATTCGTTATTAGTTCGTACGTATTTTTTGTGTATGTCCAGCGATTATTCTATAGCGAATAGTTGAATCGGAATGAAAACTTTTCTATTTTGTGCAAAGATTTTTAGATTTGTTTATTATAAATCATTTGTTGTTGAAAAAAGTTCCTTTGTTGTATATTTGTATAAACCAAATTATTCACAGTTTTTAACGCACTTCGATGTTGATTCAGATTAAAAAGAAATATTCTTGGAGTTTTACAATAAGATGTCCCAAAGCTTCCGTTAAGCATGGTTTACGCCACAGTCAAGAACAATCGCTATTTCTGAGAAATAGAAATTTAGCGCTTCCACCATCTGCGTGCCAACGCTCTGATAGTACGTGAGTAATTCTTCCGCCAACTTTGCAAAACAGGCAACGCTCGTATGCTGTGACTTCTACGCACTTCTACGTACGAAATGATTGTGAAACTTATGTCCGTTTTAACGCTTGTGTATCCTTATGCTCAGGTTTAAATTTGCGCATGCGTTATGAAAAATATTGCTGCTGTGAGATCATATACAAAATTTTTCCGCACACAGTTATAACAAGACACAGACACACATTTGCGTTCGTGTGCGTGTGCGTGTTCGTGTGTCCACGTATATATATGTCGGAGATGAAAAGACATCGGGCCTCCCGATTAGAATTCTTAGGAAAAGCCGAGACAATGAGCTTGAGTTCGAGGCGCCAGACAAAACGCCGAGCGTAGCCGCGGTCACGGGATGGATATTTTGCCTAGTGAAAGTATAGAATTACTTAGCCCTCCTTAAGAAAACATAACAGTACCAATGCTCTACAG
>JACXIJ010000065.1:0-10901 GCA_014825825.1 Bombus turneri
TTACTTAAAATCAGACACCGAATGTAATGCACGCACGCCTTAGCATCGAAAAAAGCCCAGAGCCTCGCAAAACGCAGCCTTTCGACGATGTTCACAGTAATTCCTTTCAAGTTGGAGATATTTCAACGTATAAACGCTGTTTTTACTTAATATCACTCAGCGAATGTAACGCTCGCCTCTTTTACCATCGAATAAAGCCCAGAGCCTCGCAAAACTCAGCCTTTCGACGATGTTCACAGTAATTCCTTTCAAGTTGGAGATATTTCAACGTATAAACGCTGTTTTTACTTAATATCACTCACCGAATCAAACGCACGCGAGTTTTAACATCGTAACAAGCGCGGAGGCTCGCAATACGCAGCCTTTCGAAGACGTTGACAGTAATTCCTTTCAAGCTGGAGATATTGCTACGTTTAAAGGCTCATCTTATTCAATTTGACACGTCGAGAGTAACGCTCGCCACTTTTACCTTCGAAACATGCCCAGAGGCAATCAAAACGCAGACTTTCGACGATGTTCACAGTAATTCCTTTCAAGTTGGAGATATTTTGACGGCTAAGCGCAGTTTTTACTTAATATCACTCACCGAATCAAACGCACGCGAGTGTTAACATCGTAACAAACCCGGAGGCTCGCAAAACGCCGCCTTTCGAAGGCGTTGACAGTAATTCCTTTCAAGCTGGAGATATTGCTACGTTTAAGGGCTCATCTTATTCAATTTCACACGTCGAAAGTAACGCTCGCCACTTTTACCTTCGAAACATGCCCAGAGGCAATCAAAACGCAGACTTTCGACGATATTGACAGTAATTCCTTTCAAGCTGGAGATATTTCAACGTTTCAACGCTGTTTTTACATAATATCATACCGAATGTAACGCACGCCTGTTTTACCATCGAAAAAAGCCCAGAGCCTTGCAAAACGCAGCCCTTCGACGATATTCACAGTAATTCCTTTCAAGTTGGAGATATTTGGACGGTTAAGCGCTGTTTTTACTTAATATCACTCACCGAATCAAATACACGCGAGTTTTAACATCGTAACAAGCCCGGAGGCTCGCAAAACGCAGCCTTTCCAAGACGTTGACAGCAATTCCTTTCAAGCTGGAGATATTTCAACGTTTAAACGCTGTTTTTACATAACATCACACCCAATGTAACGCATGCCTCTTTTACCATCGAAAAAAACCCGGAGCCTCGCAAAACGCAGCCTTTCGACAATGTTGACAGTAATTCCTTACAAGTTGGAGATATTTCGACGGTTAATCGCTGTTTTTCTTAGTATCACAAACAGAATGTAACTGTCGCCACTTTTAGCTTCGAAACAACACACAGGGCATGCAAAAAGTAGTCTTTCAACGATTATGACAATAATTTCTTTCATGTTGCAGATATTTCGACGTTTAAAGGCTCATACTATTCAATTTCACAAGTCAAATGTAACGCACGCCTCTTTTACCATCGAAAAAAGCCCAGAGCCTCGCAAAACGCAGCCTTTCGACAATGTTGACAGTAATTCCCTTCAAGTTGGAGATATTTTGACGATTAAGCGCTGTTTTTACTTAACATCAGACACCGAATGTAATGCACGCACGTCTTAGCATCGAAACAAGCCCGGAGGCTCGCAAAACGCAGCCTTTCCAAGACGTTGACAGTAATTCCTTTCAAGCTGGAGATATTTCAACGTTTAAACGCTGTTTTTACATAATATCACACCGAATGTAACGCACGCCTCTTTTACCATCGAAAAAAGCCCAGAGCCTCGCAAAACGCAGCCTTTCGAAGACGTTGACAGTAATTCCTTTCAAGCTGGAGATATTGCTACGTTCAAGGGCTCATCTTATTCAATTTCACACGTCGAATGTAACGCTCGCCACTTTTACCTTCGAAACATGCCTAGAGGCAATTAAAACGCAGACTTTCGACGATGTTCACAGTAACTCCTTTCAAGTTGAACATATTTTGACGGTTAAGCGCTGTTTTTACTTAACATCACACACCGAATCAAACGCACGCGAGTTTTAACATCGTAACAAGCCCGGAGGCTCGCAAAACGCAGCCTTTCGAAGACGTTGACAGTAATTCCTTTCAAGCTGGAGATATTGCTACGTTTAAGGGCTCATCTTATTCAATTTCACACGTCGAAAGTAACGCTCGCCACATTTACCTTCGAAACATGCCCAGAGGCAATCAAAACGCAGACATTCGACGATATTGACAGTAATTCCTTTCAAGTTGGAGATATCTTTACGGTTAAGCGCTGTTTTTACTTAATATCACTCACCGAATCAAACGCACGCGAGTTTTAACATCGTAACAAGCGCGGAGGCTCGCAAAACGCAGCCTTTCGAAGACGTTGACGGTAATTCCCTTCAAGCTGGAGATATTGCTACGTTTAAAGGCTCATCTTATTCAATTTGACACGTCGAAAGTAACGCTCGCCACTTTTACCTTCGAAACATGCCCAGAGGCAATGAAAACGCAGACTTTCGACGATGTTCACAGTAATTCCTTTCAAGCTGAAGATATTTCAACGTTTAAACGCTGTTTTTACATAATATCACACCGAATGTAACGCACGCCTCTTTTACCATCGAAAAAAGCCCAGAGCCTCACAAAACGCAGCCTCTCGACGATATTGACAGTAATTCCTTTCAAGATGGAGATATTTTGACGGTTAAGCGCTGTTTTTACTTAATATCACTCACCGAATCAAGCGCACGCGAGTTTTAACACGGTGACAAGCCCACAGGCTCGCAAAACGCAGCCTTTCGAAGACGTTGACAGTAATTCCTTTCAAGCTGGGGATATTGCTACGTTTAAGGGCTCATGTTATTCAATTTCACACGTCGGAAGTAACGCTCGCCACTTTTACCTTCGAAACATGCCCAGAGGCAATCAAAACGCAGACTTTCGACAATGTTCACAGTAATTCCTTACAAGTTGGAGATATTTCGACGGTTAATCGCTGTATTTCTTAGTATCACAAACAGAATGTAACTGTCGCCACTTTTAGCTTCGAAACAACACACAGGGCATGCAAGAAATAGTCTTTCAACGATTATGACAATAATTTCTTTCATGTTGCAGATATTTCGACGTTTAAGGGCTCATCTTATTCAATTTCACACGTCGAAAGTAGCGGTCGCCACTTTTACCTTCGAAACATGCCCAGAGGCAATCAAAACGCAGACTTTCGACGATGTTCACAGTAATTCCTTTTAATTTGGAGATATTTTGACGGTTAAGCGCTGTTTTTACTTAATATCACACACCGAATGTAATGCACGCACGTCTTAGCATCGAAACAAGCCCACAGGCTCTCAAAACGCAGCCTTTCGACGGTACTGACAGTAATTCCTTTCAAGTTGGAGATATTTTGACGGTTAAGCGCTGTTTTTACTTAATATCACTCACCGAATGTAACGCACGCACGTCTTAGCATCGAAAAAAGCCCACAGGCACTCAAAACGCAGCCTTTCGACGATATTGACAGTAATTCCTTTCACGTTGGAGATATTTCAACGTTTAAACGCTGTTTTTACAAAATATCACACCGAATGTAACGCACGCCTCTTTTACCATCGAAAAAAGCCCAGAGCCTCGCAAAACGCAGCCTTTCGACTATGTTGACAGTAATTCCTCTCAAGTTGGAGATATTTTGACGCTTAAGCGCTGTTTTTGCTTAACATCACACACCGAGTGTAATGCACGCACGTCTTAGCATCGAAACAAGCCCACAGGCTCTCAAAACGCAGACTTTCGACGATGTTCACAGTAATTCCTTTCAAGTTGGAGATATTTCAACGTTTAAACGCTGTTTTTACATAATATCACTCACCGAATCAAACGCACGCGAGTTTTAACACCGTAACAAGCCCGGAGGCTCGCAAAACGCAGCCATTCGAAGACGCTGACAGTAATTCCTTTCAAGCTGGAGATATTGCTACGTTTAAGGGCTCATCTTATTCAATTTCACACGTCGAAAGTAACGCTCGCCACTTTTACCTTGGAAACACGCCCAGAGGCAATCAAAACGCAGACTTTCGACGATGTTCACTGTAATTCCTTTCAAGTAGGAGATATTTCGACGGTTAAGCGTTGTTTTTACTTAATATCACTCACCGAATCAAACGCACGCGAGTTTTAACATCGTAACAAGCCCGGAGGCTCGCAAAACGCAGCCTTTCGAAGACGTTGACAGTAATTCCTTTCAAGCTGGAGATATTGCTACGTTTAAGGGCTCATGTTGTTCAATTTCACACGTCGAAAGTAACGCTGGCCACTTTTACCTTCGAAACATGCCCAGAGCCTCGCAAAACGCAGACTTTCGACGATGTTCACATTAATTCCTTTCAAGTTGGAGATATTTCAACGTTTAAACGCTGTTTTTACATAATATCACACCGAATGTAACGCACGCCTCTTTTACCATCGAAAAAAGCCCACAGCCTCGCAACACGCAGCCTTTCGACGATATTGACAGTAATTCGTTTCAAGTTGGAGATATTTTGACGGTGAAGCGCTGTTTTTACTTAATATCCTCACCGAATCAAACGCACGAGAGTTTTAACATCGTGACAAGCCCACAGACTCGCAAAACGCAGCCTTTCGACGATATTGACAGTAATTCCTGTCAAGTTGGAGATATTTTGACGATTAAGCGCTGTTTTTACTTGACATCAGACACCGAATGTAATGCACGCACGTCTTAGCATCGAAACAAGCCCACAGGCTCGCAAAACGCAGACTTTCGACGATTTTGACAGTAATTCCTTTCAAGTTGGAGATATTTCGACGGTTAAACGCTGCTTTTACTTAGTATCACGCACCGTATATAACGTACGCCACTTTTAGCTTCTAATCAACTCAGAGGCACGCAATACGCAGTCTTTCGTCGATTTTTACAGTAATTTCCATCCTGTTGGAGATATTTCGACTGTTAAACGCTGTTTTTATTTAATATCACTCACCGAATGTAACGCACGCCATTTTTCGCTTCGAAACATTCCCAGAGGCTCGCAAGACGCTACCTTTCGACGATTTTGACAGTTGTTTCTTTCGTGTTGGAGATATTTCGACGTTTAAACGCTGGTTTCACTTATTTTCACACATCGTATGTATCGCTCGCCACTTTTATCTTCGAAACTAGCTCTGAGGCACGTAAAACGCAGCCTTTCAGGGATTTTGACAGTAATACTTTTCCTGTTGGAGATAATTCGAAGTTTAAAAGCTCATCTTATTCAATTTCTCTCGCCAAATATTTTGCACGCCACTTTCAGCGACCAAATTAGCCCAACAGATCGTAAAGCGCAACCTTTCGTCGATTTTGGTAAAACGAAAGGTAATTTCGTTCCAATTGTATACATTTCGACGTTTAGACGCACTTTTCACTGGAGTGGAATTTACACGCCAAATATATTGCACTCCACGTTCAGCGTTGTAGCAAGCCTAGCAGCTCGAAAAATGCACTCTTTCGTCGATTATCACGAAAGCTGACAGTAATTTCGCTCCCGTTGGAGCTATTGCGATGTTTGAACGCACTTTTCATTGTACTTTCGTACTCACGAGTTATGTTGTACAAAACAACGTAATACTATGCAACATAATTAGTTATAACGTTATATTGTATAACGTAATAAGTTATAACGTATTACTATATAACGTTATACGTTATACCGTAATGCTTTGTATCGGAATACCATGTAATGTTATACTGTATAACGTTATACGTTGTACTGTATTGCTATATAACGTTACAAGTTATAACGTAGTACTATATAACGTTATACGTTATAACGTAATACGGTGTAACCTATTACGCTTTTACGTAATACTATATAACGTATTACTATATTATGTAATAATATGGAACGTATTTTATTATAACGTACTGTATTATAACGTGTTCTGTTTATATATAGCGTAATATTATATAACATGGTGCAGTATTACGTAGTATAATAAGACTTAATACTTTATGACATAATAGATTATATTGTTATATAATACGCCGCAATATTATTTAACTTAACAGAATATAACGTAATATAATATGCCTTGACTTACCGTAATCGGTAATTTAATCTTCAACATCGCAAAGGACTATGTGTATTAAGTAAGTAAAATTTATTTTTTCTCTAACTGCGTTAAGTATTTTAATATATTGAAGAAAGTAAATATTATATATTAAAAAATGATACTCCAGTAACATTGTTATAATTATCTATGTAAAGCAAAAGTTTATCGATTATCGTGGTGTTGGAGTATCGATAAGATTCACTATTTTTTTTAATTAATATAAATGAAAATGAAAATTTTATATTTTGGATGTATGAGCAGTTGTACAAATACAAAATCTACCGGAGTGTATTCCTTTCGAAACGCATTCTTCTATCTGCTGTAGTTGGACGATTATGGACGACGTGGTAATCGAATACCCATAGAGGCAAGTTTGATTACTCTGAAGAATACCAGACGTAGAGTAAAACTGCATCCGCACAAGCGGCGCTCAAAGTATATTTGCAAGTCACAAGACATCGCGGAAGCTGGTAATCATTTTGTCTGGATTTTTATTCCGGAGCATGGAACTCTGAACGTTCAACCGGACGCCGCAATTTTGCATCATTATCGGGTCTGCGAATTCGGTAGTGATGATTTTATAAAGACTCAACCGTTAGTCGATAGAACGGCCTACAATTACTAGGGTAGACTGGCTGGAAACGTTGGACAAATTTGGAAAAACAAACCTAAGCCCGGATTGTTCGTTACCAATATTAGAACCAGTCCTGGTGTCACACGCTCAAGAAACCACCCGCTCAAGAAGGCCACCCGCTCCGTAATCAGGTAGACTAAACATCCTGCATACACAGCTATCGAAACAATAACGAAAAAGCCGCCTCTGATACATACCCGACGATAACCCCTCCAAAGGGACTAAAATATAAGGGACCTCAATATAAAAACCCTCCTAAACTAGGGCTCGACATTATTCTGTTGTAACACTTTGAACCGTCACTCTGTTGGTGTTTCGTTCACTCGCGGAAAGACGCGATCGCGAAGAAGCACGTCAACGGGAGTCGTAAATTCCCGTTACGATTAGATAATCGACGCCGCGAAATAATCGATCCCCTATTTCGTTTAGGATAACAGAGGTAATTAAAGTGATTGTGACACGGATATAACAATATATAATTAACAGTTTATTCCAACAACCGTGTAATGAATAGTTACGCTGTTGCGTATGTACAAGTTGAGTATGTGACTGATCTAATGGTAGAAACTCGGTCAAAGGTGTGAACCGTTCGAAAGGTGGAAAATCAGTGGCGTTTGGCAATGATGCGGTGGTGGAGGAAAGTTAGCGATGGGTGGGTCCGAGGACATGAGATGAGCTGATTCGTTAAGGACAAGGTTTCGTTATGAGAGAGGGAAACAGGCTTCGTTGTCAATTGGTTATTAGCTGGGTTGGTAGGTGAGGAAGGGTACTAGCCGCCCTCGAGATGAAGTTGCTAGTGGGAGGCCGCATACGTGAGAAGAACCAACTTTCTCGTGTCAACCCGTGATGCGCAATGAGTTTAGGAAATATAAATCAATGAAAGAATGTTTGTTCGGTATGAAGGACCTTTAGCTAGAAATTCCTGAGGTTATGGAGGGTACTTGAGACTATTGAGGGTACGCGGTAAGGATGTGAAGACATCTGGCTGCCAGCTTGCCCGCGGCGTGTGGCCTGGTCCACGTAGAGAGTCGGCCGTCGTAACAGTTGGATTTATATAATAAATTCCATTATCATATACGAAGTTCAATTTCTTGACCCTATTCGTGAAGGAATTATTTCGATCGAACTGCGAAGCGAGGATATTACCGTCGATCTGTTAATTTCGCGATTTCTTGTGTCACCGACGTGACACTGGCGATGACATTGTGACGCCAATCATATCAGAGACCAGGCCGCGCTTCGAAACCGACGGGGTGATGCGGAAATAAAGATGTGGCGGCACTCAGTGACAATGTATTTCGCCGAAGCAAAATGCCTAATGAACCTTCTATATCCCAACGGTCCTTTCACCGAATCTTCGAGAAGAAGGCGTGCGTGGCAAAGACGGCGAACGCTTAACAAACACGTGAGGATATTGAGGGTTTTTTTTATTTAATATTTTTCATGCACAATTTGTCCAATTTGGACATTTGGTAGAATTTTTTAGCTGTATAATTATCATGTGGGTGGCTACCCCCAGCGGGATACCAACATCGTGTATGCTAGGTTATATCCTTTATGAAGGACAAAAATTACGGCTCAGGGGGTTTCGGATTCCCCAGGCCCTGTCGGTGATTCGGGTAGCGTCCCAGGCCCGACCCGACAATCATTTTGCGACTGGACGAGCGACGAGGGGAGGTCGGTCCCAGGGCCTCCCCCCGTTCGTTAAACAAGACCGGGGACCAAAAATCCAACATCTCTTCTAAGAAGGGGAGAGATAAGGTGATTCAACTCGATGATTCCGAGGATGGTGCCTCAAAGTCTATCGATGAAGGTGGGGGTCAAACGTTGATGCGTGGGGATGTGGAATCCATGAGTAGCGAGAGGTCACAAGGCAGGGGTAAATCAATTTCGCAAGGTGAGGAGAGCTCCGATCTCACTGCTAGGAAAGAAATAGATGAGAGGGCGTTCGCTTCTAGACCGAAAGTGGCTAGAAGTCCGGTAGAGCGGAGGTCTACGAAATCGAGAGGCGTCGAAGCAGGTAGAGCATTTAGTGATGTAACTTCGGCTGATGACTCTGCAAGTGATGCACCGAACTCGGATAAAAGAAGAGGACCTAGACGTAAGAAGCCCGAATATGCAGCATATGGACCCACCGAAAAGGTTCAAAAAAGTCAGTTGATGAGCGATGATGAGCGATGATGAGCGATGATGACGAGCTTGTGGGCAAGGTGTCGGATTTTCAGTATACTGTAGATCGTATCAGGGAAGCTTTCGTGGACATTAAAGCCATTACAACGCGATTGCATCTCATATCGAAGAAGGATCCGAAGATCAGAGAACTTGTTAAAGCTGCAGACGGGAAAGTCGATTTGGCCTGGGATAGACTTTACCAGATGAGGATTACACGGACCGGTAGGAAGGTAAAGGAAGTGAGACCTGAGGTGATAGAAGCCTCTACACAAACCTCTCCAACTAGGGTGGAGATGGAAAGTTATGAAGAAAGCAGGCCGAAAAGGAAGAAGATCTCACCCATAAATAAGAGGAAAGACCCGAAGAAGAAGAAGAGCGGAGATGTAAATTCATACGCGGAGGTATGTGGGTCGAGGCCAACGAGAGCCGACACCTTTGAACGTGAATCCTGCGAATCGGGGGAATGGATAACCAAGAAGAGCAGAAGAGTAACAAGGATGGACAAAAGGAAGACGGATGCCGATAGCGGGAACACTAGACCGCCTTCAACAAAAGCTAGTAGCGGGCCTAAGAGGATGAAAGCCCGTAGAAGACCCGAGACTATCCTTATTAGGGTAATTAAAGGAAAGGAGTGGATCCAGTCGTATTAGGATCTCATGGTGGCGAAGGATGTCCTTAAGGATAGTACAGCCATCCGCAAGACAAAAACTGGGGACATCCTTATTGAAATGAAGGCGGGCAGCGAGGTTGATACCGCCACAAATGAGATAAATAATTTAGTGGGTGATAAAATCCGCGCGGTACCCTTAAAAGATAAGGTATTCGTGGAGGTAAGAGAAGTTGACCCTCTGATGAGCAAGGAAGAGCTCGTTAAGGCTATGAGGGATCAAATGAAAATTAATGAGATCTACCAGGTGGAAGTGAGGACGATGAGACTGGTCCCATGGGGTACGCAATCGCCGATTGTGGTGCTACCCAAAGGATACATCACCAAGGAAGGGGGAATGAAAATTCGTAGAGGATACACAATTGTTACAATTAGGATGCTGTCCAACGTAACGAAGTGTTACAGATGCCATCAGTTTGGACACATCGCTGCAAGGCGATTTGCACTGGGAAAGAGGTGTGTCGGAAATGTGGTGGTATGGACCACATGATAGCTGAGAGTAAAAACCGGCCACACTGCGCGACATGTAGTAAGGACAAGGGGGTCAGGTGTGACCGTGTGACCATGTGACCGGGTCCCTGGTATGCCCTAGCTATAGAAAGATGCTAAGGGAGCAGTGATGTGACCCTACGAGGCGAAATGGGGCGATCAGTGAAGATCTGTGGGAGCGATATGAGGGTACGTCGAAGTAACGCCTAGTGCGGTTCCGGCGGACCCTCCGCCCTTAAAGGATTAGAAGAGGAGGGGTTTTTAGTGGGTATGGCAATGTCATCTGGCCGAGTCCCAAATAACCCAGGGACACGGAACTCTGGGTATGCGTAATTGCACTTTCCCCTCGCACAAAAAAAAAAGAAAAAAAAAAAGGTTATATACTTTATGAGATCTGTTGGGAGTTTCCTCTTTAATCTTCTTTCTGCGTTTGATGTGTTGATTGTTTCTACTGTCAGCCGATTCGGGTGCATTGCTATTCTTTCTCTGTACCTTCTTGCACATCTGTTGATCTCCTCCTTGACCGTTGGTATTCCCAGGTCTTTCCGAATATCCTAGTTTCTAACGTACCATGGGGCGTTTACTATCGTTCTAAGAATTTTAGCTTGCATTGTCTCCATTTTGCTTATATGGCTCTTTGCTGCTGTTCCCCATAGTGGTATTCCGTACGTCCAGATTGGTTTTATGATTGATTTGTAAATCTTTATTTTATATTCCGTACTTAGCTTGGACTTTCGACTTGTTAGCCAATGCATTTGCCTCCTTGCTGTTTGTATTTTGTCTATTACCGATTTGATATGCTGCTTCCATGTGAGTTGTGTATCTATGTGTAGTCCTAGATATTTGACTTGCTTTGTTT
>JACXIJ010000066.1:0-10848 GCA_014825825.1 Bombus turneri
AACACGTAATTAACACTAGAACTACCGATAGTTAACACGAAGCTATTTCTACCAAAACCAGTGAAAATGACTGGTCTTTCAAAAATACGTAGTAATGGAATATTTGTATATTTATTACTTTCTTACAGAAGGAATAACATGTTATGTGGTACATTTTTGGTATTGTTAATCCATCTGGGATAATGAGCCCTAAACGAGGATTGACAAATTTATAAAATTGTAGAACCAGTTATTTTGATTGGTGTGGTATTTCTAGTGTTAGCATCTAGCGATCGATCCGGAGTTTTCTTGATAACTGATATCATCATATCGAATGATACGCGGTAAAAATTGTAAAAACGCGTGGGAAGTAGTAGAAAACGAGGAAACTGGTTAATCGAAGTTCGATAAACAGATTACTCTTTTACACTAACAAGTACCATTCATTTTGACTGGTATTGGTATAAGTAGCCTTGATACAAAATTATTTTGAGCCTAAATAAATAAAAAACAAAATAAAACTCATTATAATATTCTCTTAGTTATCGTTACGAAAGTCATTGCATCATTGCAGAAAAAAATATAACACGAAGTAGGAATTTAAAAATAAAATTGTAAAACCAGTCAATTTCACTGATGTGGTAGTTCTAGTGTTAAGTGAATTTGTTTCTTCCTTCATTTATTTGAATTGTCTTATTTTTCAGTTAAAGTAAATTTCAAATAAAACACTTAAAATCATTGCCAGGTTAACTCGCAACGAAATTGTAATAAAATTCCAAGTGCAAAGGGTTAAGTTTCATACGGATAACACGTACTTGGTATCGGTACCAACGCTTGTACATACATTTCGAGGATACGCTGTGTGCGTTACATTTGGAAATTTCATTAACACCGTAGCGAGATACGATTATCGCGACTGTATCGATGGAATAAAATGAAAGAAAATGTACGTAGAATTTAGAAAAGATATTTAGCGTATATTTGGTAAAGATCGTACGAGTATTTAAACAATCGATTATTCGTCGTGTTAAATAAACGTTTGTTAGCAGCTGTTTAACGATTAAGACGGTTATTCTTGATGCATTATGTTTGTATTAAATATTCACGACAAATACAACTTTTATATTTATATCTGTGTCTCGTAACTTTTATGTACTTGGAGTTATCTAGGTCGATATAATTAATTCAGCGAGCAAAAGAATTTATCTGTTTCACGTTCTTGCTTCTTTTATACGTTGTATCGCGTAGAATAAAAGTTGCACGAATGGAAGAAATTTCCTCGGAAAGCACAAGTATCATAAATGTTTGAAGCGATGCTGTTACGCTTTAATCACACGTAGGACCAGCATGTTCGGTTTAGTTCGGTAAGACAATGGAAATATGGGGTGATTTTCACCGGACGATAAAATTTCTAAGAATCATTGTACGATTATTTCGAACAATTTGAGAATCTATATCGATCGAAACTTATCGAAATTATCACAGAAAAGGCAGATAATTTCGCGATACGATAGTAGATACTTTGGAGATTTTTATTTATGGAAAAGTAAATATCGATTATAAGATGCTTATTAAAATTCTGTTTTTAGAAACCTGTTCTGCCAAGAGAAACATCAAAGTTAAAGGTTGAAGTTTATGGAAAATTTATCGTTTGAAATCTTTCACAAGTTTCTGAAATTCAATTTGATCGAAGGAATTAGAAACTTTGCCATCCTGCGGAACGAAACAAGCAAAGGGAAAACGATTTATTTCTCGTCTGAATTTCGTTTTTGAAAAATAATAGATGGGAATGGGAATTAAGCGACGAAATTTTCGAGCTTTCTGATATCGGACCCAAGCACATTGAATCGTTTTATTCGAGTAAAAGTGAAAGTAAATAATTACCGATTAAATGGTCGCGCTCGAAGATCGCATACTTTTACCATGTAATGATTTCGGCCTGATCTTGTATCTTAATATACTCTGATCTTAATGATCGAGTAAAATCCATAAATATTCTTCACGTTACGTTTCACCTTTTAGAAAAAAACACCCGATTGCTTAAGTTTTATCTTTTAATTAAATCTTAGAGATAGCTTTAACCTTTCGTTGTTGTTTAAATTTACATCTATATCGATAAAAGAATTCCAATATCGAGCTAATGCTATAAAATAACAATAGAAAATTCCATGTACAACGAAATTTACATGTTTCTTTCCAATATTCGAATTAACGTTTCCATTCAACCCTTAATTATTACTGTGCAGTCCCAGTATCTCTCAGATATTACAAATATCATTTTCCTAAATTTTCCTCCGAGTTTACATATATCGGTAAATAACACAAACGTCTCATTTTCACTGATTTTCAATTAGCCTTATAATTCTAACTTATCATCAAGCCGTCTTCTAATTGTAACTCACGTAGATTCAGATAAAAATTTTGCAGCAGAGTATCTCAGAACTTTGGCAAATTATATTATATTATTCAATTATATTATTAATTATATTAATTAACGTACATACTTCCATTGGAATTTAGAGGAGTTGAGAATTTTAAGGAGACTCATTGACGATATTATTATAGATATTCGTCTCTGAAAATTCTAAAAATCTCGTCGTCCCTTTTGAAAATAAATATCTTCCCGATGTTGGAAAAGACAAAATCTACAAACACGTTTCCTTTTGGGTTGGCAACTGATTGCGGATTTTGTCGTTAGGTGGTAACGACAAAATTCTCGAATGTCCCTGTCCCGAATGATTATTTTTCTCTTCTGTTTTATATTTTCCTTCTTTTTATTATTCTCCCTTTTGGATTCTTTCTCTTTTTCCTTTTCTTCTACATTTTTCGATCTTTCCTTTCCACCTTGAATACGTTTGTGACACGATAAAAGATGATGTCGACTGAGATGATAGATCGCATGGAAACGGGTATGAAAACGACACGAGATAAAGACAAGTTACGTCTCTCGGTTTTTTACAAAAGATAACTCTAGAATGCAATACACGATCGTTTATTATCGTATTAAAATTATTTGGTTTAAAAAAATACCAAAACAATAGAAATTGTTCGTCCTTCATTGATAACAAGTAGCGTGAACATCAGAAAATCAAAATTAGACTCGTTATATTCTTATAAATATTCTTGTAAAATAAATATCAATATAAATACTGATTAATCAAATTAATTTATAAATTAATATTAATAGCTGCTATTGCTGGCACCAAGCTTATCTTCATTACATTCTTTTTTCTCTAAATTTAACAGTTTCATTAGGAGGTAATGGACTATCAAATTAAATTACAAATTTTTCTAATAAGAATGAAAAGTCGCCATATAATTTAATTTTAATGATTCAACATTTATTTATAAATTGTTTTATTATTTTTTATAATAAGGTTCCTAATCCTAGCTTATTAATCTATCTTATTATATTTATAAATATTAAATTTAATATACTTTGAAATTAAATTTCACCTAAAATTCATCAAAACAATAGAAATTGTTCGTCTTTCATTGATAACAAGTAGCGTGAACATCAGAAAATCAAAATTAGACTCGTTATATTCTTATAAATATTCTTGTAAAATAAATATCAATATAAATACTGATTAATCAAATTAATTTATAAATTAATATTAATAGCTGCTATTGCTGGCACCAAGTTTATCTTCATTACATTCTTTTTTCTCTAAATTTAACAGTTTCATTAGCTGGTAATGACAAAATCCTCAATCACTTAGTTGCCAACCCAGAAGAAAGAAATCGGAAATAAATCGAAAGGAATTGCGACGACGCGAGTAATAAATTATTATGACGATGCTCGTAACGTGAGTGGTTATTTGCCAGCAGGACAACTCATTGTATCGCTACTTGGACGCTACAGTTCAACAGCAAACGATACGTAGAAAAGTTTCATTAAACTATCGGTGACGCGATCTGAATATCGAATTGTTCATTTTCTATCGGTGATTCGTTCGCGACGACTAGACTCGTTGAAAATATCCTCCACGAACATCAAAGAAATTTCATCTCCTGTCCAATCGAAAATGCGCTTTCCTCCAGGAACGATAAGCGCGTTCGAGAAGAAAATAATAAAACAACTAAGTTCTCTCGCGGATAATGATAAAGATCCAGAATGATCGTATAATTTATTTTCATTTCGTATACTCTTTCAATGCAAAACTGCATTCATTGCAACAATATTTTACCTAATTTTATAAAGAGAATTAAAATTCCGCTGATCGCATTCGCTTGGCCAAGCATCAATTTCGTAAAAAATCGTTTCGATAAGAAATTACAGGTAGCGAAGAAGATACAGTGAAAAAGTTACATTAGACGAGCTACTTGTACGATCAGTCCGGATAATCAAAGTTCTAATAACCGAAATTAGCGTAATTTCAGCTTAGTTTGTTGCCTCTTTTTCCTGCTTATGATCTCTCACTTTAATAATGGAAATTCCTGATCGCGTAAAGTGGATTTAATCGACAGAAGATTATCTTCGAGTCGTTGGAAATACTTTGTTCTCATCGATTTTACAGGAAAATTTAACCAACGTCGTACCTTATTTATTATCGTCGTTACCTCGACTTGACAAAGGCCCAGAGAAAAGACTTGGCTTGTAATATATTTTTTACTCTCGCCCTTTCCTATATTTAATTTAATTAATAGAACCATATAGAAATAAAGCACGTGAGAGGAAAATTGAACTTGGAAATATGGTCTCGAATTTGTTTCACTTTTAACGAGGTAAATTTTCACCCGTGGCGATAATTAAGGATTAATAATTCGTTGAAGAAGGACATTTAGGTTGTCCGTAAAGTTTCTTTCGTTTTATGAAGAAATAATAGACGCGCAAGGTTCTTCGTTTTATTTTATTTTGTCGAATTACGTACGATTCATTTTCTTCTGTTGAGATAAACCGTGACATTTCACAGACTTGGTTTCACGTTTGTACGAAGGTACATTGTTGGAAAAAACACCTTAGCTAAAGAAAGATACTCTCCAGGCAACCGAATAAAAGAACGTACAGCGAACGATCGAGTTGAATGTCGGAATCTAATCGACGACTCGTTTAATCGGACGATAACAGGAATTTCATTGCGGTGTATAGAGTTTAGATAGATGGAGATCTAATAAACGTAAAATGTTTAAAATATCGTACGTCGTGTGCCGCTTCAACTGGATCGTAACCCGAAGAAAACGACAGAGGAAAAGTAGGAAAAAGAAAGACGAGTTGCCGGGCGAGTGAATTGAAACGATTATTTGTCGTATGGAAATGAAATATCCTGGTTGTAAACGGCGGCAAATTGCCATTTCTGACACGAAGAAAGCGTCGATCGAACTAGAAGCAATCGTAGGTGCAATTACAGCTGAATCGAGCATTAAGTCGAACAAACCGTGAAACGTATTTACGATGCTTCGCCTCGCAGCTGTGCCATCGCCATTCGCTTCTTCTATGCCATTTTGAAAAATAAACGCGAGAAAACGTGTACACGCTACCTGCCTGTGGAAAGTCACGGGTTAAGCAACGTTAGGGCAAGTTACTATGACTGAAATTGAGAAAAAAAGAGGTGGAAGAAATGGTAACCGAGATAACCGCGTTGCAGACTTGATTTTCGAGAAAGTCGCGTTTTTTCAAGATTCAAGATACGCGTGAGTTTGTTTTAATTTCTCGATGAGCAGAAGCGAAATTATTCCGTCCGTGCGAAATAACGTGGAAAAGGTAAAAAAGGAAAGTTTTTGATCTAACAACGCGTTGATCGTCGCACGAGATTTACACGTTTTGTCTATGATTTATGCTATTTAATGAAATCATTACGATAAAGATTGTTAATTTTCGAATTTCTCGTGTTAAAACGTTTTCTATTTATTTATGTCGCATAAGATTTATTATTATTTCTTAGTATCTTTTACTCATGAAAATTTAAAGGCGTATCAATTTAAAAATGTCGAGGTTTGATAGTTTACAATGACTCGATGAACGATAGATGTTCCAATACTTTTAGATTCAACGAATCGTTTGAAAACGTTGAAAATAACAGAATTGTTAAAAATAAAATTGAGTTTGCATCTTTGCATTTTTGCGTCTTTTCCCGCGGAATTTTCCAATGTATGCAAGTCGCGGAATATTCGATCGTAAATTCGCCCCGTATATAAGGAGATTGGGAAAAAAGTTGACCAATTTCTCAACGTGTCGAGCACCGCGGGATTCCAAGGTTTTTTGCTTCGTATACAACAGTAATCATAATTTTTACGAGGCAAAAGCGAAACGACAAATGGTAAATGGTAAAACCGATGGACTGTTCGAGGCTGCAGCATTGCACGACTCCTGTTTTCCGGTACAGGAAACGAACGGTGCTACGATAAATCGCGCATTGTTATTCGGAAAAATGTGATTGAAAGATGTCGCGGCAGGTAGAAAGCGATCGTCAATCCCTTGGATGTTCTTTGAAAAGACGAGGGATACTTCGAGAAGCCTCAAGGGCGAAGAGGAAAAATTGCCCAATGTAGGACGAAGGAAACGTGCTTATTTACGTTGTTATATAGCGTGTACCGGTACGCAACGTGTCTTGGAAATTGCGCTATAAACAAGGAGATTCTGCCTCTCGAAATAAGATGAAACTAAAGAGTAACAAGATTGCATCAGAGACTTTGTCTTCGAATTTGGAAACTTGTCAAATATTCTATAGCGAATTCCCTTAATTTCCTTCGAATTTAATTAATTCAAAGAATGGATAATTAGCCAGATGCTATTTTATATGTGAAAATAATCGGCAAAGGTAAGGCAAAGGAGATTGTACGTCTGAAAATGAGGCGAAGCTGAAGAATAGCAAAGTGGGGAACTTCGTTTTTGAGAAAATCGAGAATTTAGAAGCTTGTCAAATATTCTATAGCGAATTCCCTTAATTTCCTTTGAATTTAATTAATTCAAAGAATGGATAATTAGCCAGATGCTATTTTATATGTGAAAATAATCGGCAAAGGTAAGGCAAAGGAGATTGTACGTCTGAAAATGAGGCGAAGCTGAAGAATAACAAAGTGGGGAGCTTCGTTTTCGAGAAAATCGAGTTGGCGAAGGCCTTGGTGAAACATGCTTATATTTTTATACTTGGTAATTCTATATAGAATATGATTCCAAGAAATTTGAGAAGCAATTCGATTTGGAGAAAGTTCCAGCTAAAATTTCTATTTCGAAGTTTCTCGCGCAGATCCCAAGGATTCTACGAAGGTCTATAGAAAGTCTTCGATTTTAATTGCAGCAAAAAGAAAAAGATCTAAGAACAGTAACATAGAAATCCAAGCTACCGGAAAAAACGACGCACGCGTTATTTCGATAAAATGCAACAGCGTTAAGTTCGATTGAAAGTTCGCTCGAAACATTGCGAGTAACGCGACGATAAATTTCTTCCCACCTCACTATCGCGATACAAATTTATTCCTCTTCGAAATCTCTTACGAATAGATTACCAACGAAACTATAAATATCTTGCAGCGAAGCACGCTAAAATTCCTCCGTTCCGTGTATCCAAAATATTGACGATCTTTTTTAAAGAAACGATATTTTAGCAGCTCGAAGCACGCGAGTCTCTCCCCCCGGATAATACCCGATTTCCAAGCAGTTGCGAAAAATCCTCTTTTATCTGGAGGCTCTCGAGAACGTAGACGAAGAAGCTGAAACGAAATTCTTTGCGAGAGTTCAAAGTTTCAACTTCAATTCCTGTCCTCAGTCGACCTGATCTCTCAATGGGGATCCCTTCGAAATCGATTCCAGAGATTGGAATTCGCATTCGAGTGGCTTCCTCCTCTATTCTTGGCGCTGCCTCGTCCAAACATAACATTTCAATGTTTCGCTGTACATAGTTGAAGCTGGCTGCGCTGCGTTTCGGCCGAGGGATTTATGAGTTTATCGATCCGTACGAGAATCAACGACGTGGCACAGTACTACGTCCGTGGTACTTACGTATCACATGCTTCTAGAGAAGGGACATCGCTCGTTTCGCTTGGATCGTTTGTTTCTGTAAAATATCAACGTACAGATTCTATTTGGTTGTTCAAAAAATACCTCTCGTTTTATAAAGAAATAATTCATAAATTAAATAATTATTAAATTATAAATAATTTCTTCTTTTCTGTTATTTCATTGAACTGTGTACTATCCACTTCGTTCTATTTACTATTGGGCTGACAACTAAACGATTGCGGATTTTGTCATTAGGTGGTAATGACAGAAATGATAGATGCACAATGTATTGTGTTATACTAATTAACTTAGCTGCCAACACAATACATTGTGCATTTCCCTATAACAAATATAAGAAACTTTTGGGACCACCTAATACACACTAGTATCTATCGTTGGGTTTATTTAGTTGTTCAAAAGGTTCCTCTCATTTTAGAAGGAAATAATAGACGCGCAACATTTCTTCTTTCGTGTTATTTCGTTGAACTGTGTACAATCCACTTCGTTCTATTTACTATTGGGCTGGCAACTAAACGATTGTGTCATTAGGATTTTGTCATTAGGTGTGAACGTCGGTTGTCGATCAGTTATCAACCAGTTATCAACGAATTATCAGCGATCTAATTAACGAATCATTAGCAATCCTATTTTACGACTTATACACTGTACGAGCGTCCCAGCGAATATTGTTTGTACATTAATTTATTTATCGTTTTAAATATATTCGACGGTTACAACAACAAGCAATAAGATTTAATAAATCTCACGATCAAACATCTTCTATACGAGACCTCTACAACGTTAGTTTCATTGGTTTCATAGTTTCATTAGGTGGTTTCACTTAGTTGCCAACACAATACATTGTGCATCTACCATTTCCCTGTAACAAATACAAGAAACTTTTGGGACAACCTAATACACACTACTTGTATCTATCGTTGGGTTTATTTGGTTGTTCAAAAGGTTCCTCTCATTTTAGAAGGAAGTAATAGACGCGCAACATTTCTTCTTTCGTGTTATTTCGTTGAACTGTGTACGATCCACTTCGTTCTATTTACTATTGGATTGGCAACTAAATGATTGCGGATTTTGTCATTACCACTCAATGACAAAGTCCATCCACAAACACAATACATTGTGCATCCTATCATTTCCCTATAAAAAATATAAAAAACACTACTTGTTGTACGTGTGTATTTTAAAACATTTTTATTTTGGAGACTGATATTGTCATTACCACCTAATGACAAAGTCTGCAATCACTTATTGCCAACACAATACATTGTGTATCTATCATTTCCTTATAAAAAATATAAGAAACTTTTGGGAACACTTAATACACACTACTTGTTGTACGTGTGTATTTTAAACATTTTTGTTTTGGGGACTGATATTCTTTGAACTTTAATAATCTCCGTGCTAACAGTTTTTCACCATTGCTGTTATCAATTGATCGTAATTTGTTTTTTCATCTTGTTAGATATAAATCCATTTTTAATAGAGAATAAAATTACTCTGTTCTTTTATATCTCTTATTTTACGAATGCAACATACTCGTAATAAGAACTTAGGAACGAAGATTTATGTGGAATAAAATTACCACTCGTATAATTTCTTTGAGAAATGAAATACGGTGTTGTCGTAGTAAAATAACTGCGTGAGTGGCAAAGTGAAGATCTTACGGTCGTTTTCCTTTCGTTCAGATTCTTTTTACTACCTTTTTTTCTTTTTTTCTTCTTCTTCTGAATTTAACTCTCCGACTTGCGCGAGGCACAAGTGCGCTTCGCGAGAAAAGAATACGGTACACCATGGTTGATACGTTATCATGGTGTGTTTTCAAAGAACGAAACTCAATCTCGACGCGTTCTGCATGGCTCGCCGTAGAAACGGTCGTTTTATTCTTGGATAAAGTCGCTTGCGAGAACGTCGTCTCTCTGGAAGCGAGGAAGCTGACTTTTTCTTGGCCCATCTCGGAACGTGATGAGAATAAAAATTTGCTTTCAAGAGGAACGAGGAGAATGCATTGTGGTTTTTAATGACTTTCCTCGGTGTTTTAAGCAAGTATTAAGCTCTATAAGTACACTGTACGGTAAACATATCATTTTCGAATAAAAAATTATGAAAATTATGCGTGTAATTTAGGTTTTTATCGCTTAAACAGATAGTGCCAAGTAAACCAAAATTCGCTTTTAACGAATAGAACGAGGAGATGGGAAAACCCATATTATAGTTTCTTCACCGTGTGTTTTATTTATTCATTTCGTAATTATCTGAAAAATTAATACGATAATTGCTCGTGATATTTATTTATCAATTTTCGATAGAATAACGAAATTAGTAAAATATTTAGTATTTTAGTCGTACTATTAAATGCCATTTAATTTATTCTTATTCCTTGCGAACTTCGTTTCGCTCGATTTCGAAACTACATTTTATTCGAACTTTTAAAAACCACGTATTGTTATAAATAAAACTTGTCCCATGTTCCACACGGTGTCCCATGCTATGACAAACGAACATTTCACCCTCGAGATATATTATTCTCGTAGAACGAAACACATCTTCCTCCGTTAATGTTAGGTTCTCCGGAAAGTGTCTTTCTCTTACAGATACGCCTTTTGCAACGATGCATCTTTATACAAACACGAAACCTAATCTCTCGAACGTTGCGATTTTTATTTTAATAGAACAAAATGGATCATACGTAATTCGATACAATAATATAAAGCGGAAAATATTGTGCATCCATTATTTCCTTATAAAACGAAAGAAACTTTTCGGACGACCTAATATCTCTTCCGTGAAATATTAACACGTAATTAACACTAGAACTACCGATAGTTAACACGAAGCTATTTCTACCAAAACCAGTGAAAATGACTGGTCTTTCAAAAATACGTAGTAATGGAATATTTGTATATTTATTA
>JACXIJ010000067.1:0-10787 GCA_014825825.1 Bombus turneri
CGCGTGACATATTTATTTTTTGTGTTCGCCTGTCTATCGCTTTGCACGATTTGATTTTTAAGCGATATTAGTATTACGTATAAAGTATATTAGTATTACGACGCGGTTTTCGACGCTTTGCTGTTCGACATTTTCGTCTACCAGGAACGCGGGTTTTAGTCTGTCTATGGAGACTGTTACGCTTCTATTGTTTATTTCTTTGGTGAAATTCTTTTCTCCGCGTTGTACCATGTGGATTGATTGCTGCTTTTAATTGTCGATACAATCGCTCTACCACCCCGCTGGACACAGGATGGTAGGCCATCGTGCGTAAACGTTTGATATCGAAAAACCGGCATAATTCCTTGAATAATTGAGACTCGAATTGGTTTCCTTGATCGGTTGTTATTTTCAATGGTACGCCGAAACGAAATATCCATGTGAAAGGAGAGTTGAAGCGACGGTTGACGCTTCTATATCCGGTATGCGTACTGCTTAGGGCCATCGCGTGAAATGGTCGATACACGTTAAACAATATCGGTAGCCTTGCGAATATCACATCACGATAATGTCTATGTGTATGTGTTCAAAACGAGCTGCCAACGCTTCGAATGTTTCGGTTGGTGAGGATACGTGCCTGGTGACTTTACATCGCTTACACGGAATATATTGTCGTGACCAGCTTCGGCAATCTTTGTTTCTTGACGGTCCGACAAAACGTGTCGTCGTCAGGTTTTGCGTAGCGCGTATCCCAGGGTGGGAAAATCCGTGGAGCGATTTATATACACTGCATCGCAAGGATTTCGGTGCATACAGTCGTACAATGTAGCCTGATACGTCGCAATAAGGAAAACGTATCTTCTTTAATTGTAACGCGGACGTATCGGACGACGATATCGCGTAGCTCGGTGTCGTCTTCTTGCACGGCGGCGAGAGTTTGATGGTCCACTGACTTCACTAGAGCGTCGGCCACATTGTTGTCTAAGCCTTTAATGTATCGATTGTCGGCCGTGAACTGTATGATGTAGTTTTGGTGCAGCAGGAGCGAAGGCGACAGAGGAAGAGCCCTAGAAGCCATCATAGCGCAGTACGGCCTCCACGTGCTCAACCAACCAGGACAGGCCTATACGTTCGAGACGACTCGAGGGCGATCGAACATAGATATAAACCTAGCGAGTCCAAAAGCAATGCCGCTCGTGAAGAGATAGACAGTTCACGAAGATGGAACCTCCAGGGCCCACAAGATACTGGAGACGCACCTTGATTTCGAAAAGAGAACCGCCGAGTCGCAGCTTCAGGAAAGACGCTACAACATGCGGAAAGCCAACTGGGAGGTGTTCCACAGAGTTATCACAGAAGAAAGCGAGATACTCCGAGGGACAACCCTTCAGCAGGCCGAGGATGTTGAGCGAATGGCCGAACAAATTCAGGCAGTCCTCACAAAAGCCTGCGACGAGGCCATCCCCAGGAAAGAATGGAACTTTAGGTCGGTACCATGGTGGACCTCTGAGCTCACGCGAGCAAAGAGGAACACCTACCGAGCAAGGAGAAGGTACCAGGGGCCAAAGGACCCCGCAGCGAGGGAAGAAGAGAAGCTGCGGTACAGGAAAATAAGGAAAGAACTCACGCAGATGATCGCGAAAGCCAAAAACAAAAGCTGGCGAGGGTTCGTAACAAAAGAAGGCAATAAGGAACCCTCGGGAAAACCCTACAGGACGGTCACGGGCAAACTTAGGAGAGAAGAAACAGTGTCAACTCTGCGGAGGCCACAAGGGGATACCTCCAACTGGCGAACGACCGCGGGAGCGATGCTGTCAGCCATCCTACCCGATGACCAAGAAGAGACGGACACACCAGAGCAAGCAGCAATTAGGCGAAGGACGGTAACTTCTCCAAACGTCGAGGACACCCCCGAGTTTCAACCACACGAAATCATCGGAGCCATTAAAAGATTAACGAAGGGCAAATGCCCTGGCCCTGATCTAATCGAAGTGGAAGCAATGCAACGTGCATGGGGAGGCATCCAACAAGAGCTCCTCAGGCTCATGAACGGATGCTTAACCTGGGGGGTGTTCCCGAAAAGATGGAAGGTTGGGAACATCATCACCATTCCCAAAGGTCCTGACCGAGACAAAAGTAGCCCGAAGTCATATAGACCGATTTGCCTACTGTCAATGGTGGGCAAATTGCTAGAAAGGCTGATGGCTACCAGGTTGACGCCCATCTTCAGCAAGCAAGGAATGTCCTCGGACCATCAATACGGCTTCCGCCCCGGTAGATCGACAGTAGACGCGATAATGAAATTCCGCGAAAAAGTCGCGGCAATGAGCGACAAGAAGTATGTTCTAGCAATCGCGCTAGACATTTCAGGAGCTTTCGACAACGTATGGTGGCCGATTGTACTGCATGAGATGAAAAGAAGAGACTGCTATATCAGCTATAAGAGACAATCTATATCAGCTAACAAGAAGTTGCTTCTCAGACAGAATCGTCCAAATAACCGGAAAGACCGAGACAATCAGCAAATCCGTCACCAAAGGATGCCCGCAGGGATCGGTGTTGGGTCCAAGCTTTTGGAACTTAATATTCGATGACCTGCTGGCCGAGTTAACGGAGAGCGCGATAGACTGCGAACCCATCGCGTACGCCGATGATATAGTGATCCTAATCTCTGGAAACGCGAGGAACGAATTACAGGAAAATGGGCAACTGGCAGTTCACGCGTTTCTAGGTGGTGCACTAGGAAGAAACTATCGTTATCGGCGGAAAAAACGGAAATGCTGCTTGTCAAGGGCAAGCTAGACATGGAAAGACCACCGATCATCAAAATCGACAATAGGATTATTAGAATGACCGAAACAATAAAATACCTAGGAGTCCACCTGGAAAGAGGATTAAAAATTAACAGACACGTAAGGAAAACAACGGGGAAGTGCCAAAAACTATTCAACATCCTCGCAAGAGTGGCCAAGACGAAGTGGGGACTCGGTTACGCAGCCATGAGTACACTGTACAAAGGGCTGTTCGAACCGATAACCACGTACGCGGCGGCTGGCTGGAGCGACCTGTTGAATGGGAAGACAAGAAGCGTACTGATAAGGGCGCAAAGGATGGCACTCCTCCAAGTAACAAAGGCATACAAGACGACGTCGACGGAGGCACTACAAGTCATCGCCGGAGTCATGCCCATCGACCTGCTAATCGAAGTCAGAGCGAGGGCATACAGGAAGAAAAGAGGCCTAGACGAGGAAGCCAACCAACGAACCATCATTAGGGAAGCTATTGAAAAATGGCAGGAGCGCTGGCAGGGGACACCGAAGGTTCGAACAACGTTCCAGTACTTCAGCAAGGCTAAGGACAGGCTTGAGAGCCGCTGGATGAAGCCCGACCACTACATCACACAGTTCATCAGTGGTCACGGGGACTTCAACAGCAAGCTCAAGACATTCTGCCTGAGCGAAATAGACACCTGCGACTGTGGGGAGACGGAAACCCCTCAGCACATCATAGAGAGTTGTCCAATCTTTAACGAGGAAAGGCTAAAAATGCGGAGAGCGATACAAGAACTAGACTTGCATTGGCCGGAGGAAAGGTGGGAATTCGTAACGAAAGACGTATACCCCCATTTCCTCCAGTTCACAAGGAGCGTTCTCCAAGCAAAAGAAAAGAAGAGAAGGAGAACTCATCTACGGACAGGGTACGAACCGCCACAGCAACAGACCGCAGGCAGGAGAACGGCAGAAACGAAGGGACGGACAAACCGTCCCCCTAGACGGAGCCCAAGGCTGGCTCGACAAGACCCAGACCGGTACGAAGCCAGAGACGAAAAAGAAGAAGAGGAAGCAGAGCCTACGACACTGGACAACAGAACGACCAGTGTCAGCAACATCACCGACGACGAAGAAGAAAACTATAACCAACAGCAGCAACGACAACAACAGCAAGATGGACAACACCAAGAAGAAGAAGAACCCGAAGAAACGACAGCGACACACACAAAATAGGACAAAGCACAAAGGAACCAAAACAACAGACAAAAGAAAGAAAGCATGGAAGCAAACGAAGCAAACGATGAGACCGAACTGAGGAAGACCTCCTGCGACCGTTCGTGCAGGCGGCACTCATGCAAATGAATGCTGTGACGGTGCAGGGGTATAATTGGCTGAGAAGCCAACCTGCTGGGACCGAGCCGCAAGCTGGCAGCTCCGCCTCCTCGTGGTCCCCGCTGGTAACGGCGCGGCGGGATGCTCGCATCCCGCCGCGCCGGCTAAGCGAGCTGCCGCCCGAAAGGGTAGGTCCAACTTGTCCAATGAACCGAAAGGAGAGGGCAGGGTTTTTCCAAGTCGCGCGCCGACCACCTATACGCGCCGCTCGCTGGACAGCGGGCACCGGAAAGTAGATGTAAAATTACGAACACCTTTAGCGAAGCCAGTATGGGTCCTAAACCCGAGGTATGGCGCGGTCGGCAATAAGCCGAGCCTTTAACCGCTTATAATACTTGTATGATGTAGTTTGCCGCAGGGAGGACTTGCTTATGTAAGTCTATGGGGGCTGACAAACCCACGTTCCCGAAGTCAGGGGGGACCGTCGGGACAAGCGTCCCGCTTACGTGAGTCTCTTATGTACACCACGGGGAAGGTCGCTGGGAGTGTAAGGCGCTTAAGTACGGTTACATTCTCACTACGTCGCCTTGGGTAGTAGAGCACTCACGATCCTGAAACCAAGGGTGGGATCGTCGGAGTAAATGCCGGGTAGCGGGCCATCGGCGTTGACACATGTCTGTTGCTTTGAGGCCCCCGCTTACGTGAGTCCCATCCGGAACTGTCGAGCACGGTGAGCTGGTCGCCGACCGGCAGTAACGTGGCCATATATCCACACGATAGTCCCACTAATGACTAAGGTTGGGCTCACGCGGGTCGAGTATAAAGCCCGGAGGGAGTTGCGAATCCTCAGCTCGGCCAATTTGGGTTTGGACTCGTGGTGGCAGCGGTTGATGGTCAAGATGCTGGCAAGATGGCCGATTTAAGGGGTGTTGGCACCCCCGAATGGCCGGCGGGTAAGCAGCGTCTCATCTGTTCCGGAACCGTCGTGAAGAGACGGTAGGGCTTGGAAAGCACCCCGTTCGACCTAAGACAAGTGACAGCTTTTTTTCGTGGGAAAATCCTCATGGACGCCCGGCCGCCCTCTGGGAGGCGGCGGGTAGTGTCGGACTCAAACCGACTAAAACCCCACGTTGGTCGTCATGACGCTTGACAGGAGTGTTCCGGCTCCCCTCTTAGGTATGCTACCGCAATACTCCTTCGTCGTCGTCTCCCTTCGTTGTTGCGGGAGACGTCCTGGTCGAGCTGGGTGGCTAGGGGGGGGCACCCACCCCCCAACGCCACTTTCCATGGGCCGTCGTGCAACTCCGAGGGGGGGGGGCAGACCCTCCTCGGATTGACGGCTCCTTCGACGCGTGCGTCCAGGACGGCGGAGGCGCCAGCGCGTCAGTTCCCCTTCGCGAGCCACCCTGGCGGAGTCGCCCCTCCTCACTCTGATCCTCTCCGCCCGCTCCTTCGCGAGCATGACTCGCTCGCAATAGGTGCGGACGGCGGCTAACTCCTGTTGGCTCCTCAACATGGCCTCGATGACCGCATCAGGGGCCAAACTCTCGCCGATGGCGAGACGCAGGACACAGCGCGGCCCTTCTCACGCCGGGCAGAACAACAGCGTGTGCCGCGCCGTGTCCTCCTCCTCCCCGCAGTGGTGACAGGTGGAAGTCACCTCCCGCCGAATCCTTAGCAGGTACTCCCCGAACACACCGTAACCGGTGAGCACCTGCATAAGACAAGTGACAGTTACTGCAGGTTTAACTAATGCAGGTAGCAAGGTACTAGGTACCTTGTGCGCTGGTTGGGCTTAACCGCAACCCCTATGGCCCTAGGGATGTCCGGGTACAGTACAGCATACACACTCAGGAATGAACCCGTTACAAAACGACACACTAGATGTCCGATGTAGTTAAGATGGCGAAATTGTCGCGGCGAACATTTATCTAGATGTTGATTGAACGCGTACGTGAGGAGTTTGTGATCGGTATATATCACGAAATTTCTCCCTTCTACGGCGTGTCTAAAACGTTTAACCGCGGTGTACATCACAAGAAGTTCGCGATCGTATGTGCTATATTTTTCCTGCGCGGGGTCAAGGATTTTGTAACGAATCTTAGCGGCTGCCAGTTTTTGTTCGCGCGTTGTTGTAATACTGCTCCTATCGCGTAATCGGACACATACCGTGAGACTGACGGGCCCGCCTGGTATCGGATGCACTAATGTCACACACTCAGTAATGTCACACGTTGAGAAACAGTAATAGGGTAGACAATACATACTGCATTCCACAGTTATTGAAACAATAACCAGATAGTAACAGAAGCGATACTCCTATGCACGTTGCCCGGAATTATTCCATGAATGTCCTAAGAAGTTGGCCGGCGTTGTTGTCAACAACGATCGTGCATACCTGGAACCAGCCAGGCAATCGCCTGAGGCTGCAGAAGCGAGGAGGCTCTCTGAGGATTTATGGGGTAAGACAGGGCCTTCAGATACCCCAGTTCCAGGAAGTAGAGTCTCCGAGCTGTCATTGAATGAAATGTTTCCGCCGATAACTGCTGAGGATGTGGGTAGAAAAATAAGTAAAGCAAGGAAGAAGGCTGCGGCAGTGCCATGCGGACTACTGGAAGAACATCTAATGATATCGACATCTTATGTTATAGTACGTATTTTCCAACCGTATGGAAAGAGAATATGACTACATTGATACCTACAACGAATAAGCCAAGCAGCCTGATCGAGAATTGGAGGCCTATAACTATACGCCCCATTCTCGGCCGAATTTTCTCCTCCATCATCGACGGAAGGATCAAAAAGGGTGTTGTGTTGAGCTTGAGGCAGAAAGGTTTTACATCTGAAAATGGATGTAAAATCAATATAGACCTATTTAACGCTGCCCTGAGTTACAGCAAACGGAGCAACAGGGGGATATTCACAATTGTGGATATCTCCAAGGCATTCGACACAATATCTCCAAGGCATTCGACACAATATCCCATTGGGCGTTAAAACCTTGCCTGGCGAGGAAAGGTGTGCCGATCGCTATAATTGAATTAGTATAAGATATGTACGAAGAGGGCAAGGCTATAATAAAATCTAAAGAAAATATAGGGGCCGAGATCAAGATCCTCAGAGGAGTTAAGCAGGGTGATCCTTTGTCACCGCTGCTATTTAATTTGTAAAAACGAGTGATATAAATGTCAGCCAACCAAAAAGTTGCCCGTCCTGGCTTTTGCTGACGATATAGTCTTACTTGGTCAAAATGAGAGGGAGGCATAACGCTAACTGGATACGCTCCATGAGTACTTGAAGGGCCATCTCAAGGGATAAGAGCCAAAAGTTCCAGGTGGTCGCAAAAAAGACACCTGGTTCGTTAAAGAACCGCAAATTAGGCTTGTTACGACGGCCGACTCTGTACCTAGATCAGGCCATACGCCGCAGGCAAGCTGGCAGCCAGATGTCTTCACATCCTTACCGCGTACCCTCAATAGTCTCAAGTATCCTCCATAAACCTCAGGAATTTCTAGCTAAAGGTCCTTCATACCGAACAAACATTCTTTCATTGAATTATATTTCCAAAGCTTATTGTGCACCACGGGTTGATACGAGTAAGTTGGTTCTTCTCACGTATGCGATCTCCCACTAGCAACTTCATCTCGAGGGCGGTTAGTACCCTTCCTCACCTACCAACCCAGCAAATAACCAATTGACAACGAAGCCTATTTCCCTCTCTCATAACGAACCTTGTCCTTAACGAATCAGCTCATCTCATGTCCTCGGACCCATCCATCACTAGATTTCCTCCGCCACCGCATCATTGCCAAACGCCACTGATTTTCCATCTTTCAAACGGTTAACACCGTTGACCGAGTTTCTACCATTAGATCAGTCACATGCTCAACTTGTATATACGCAACAGCATAACTATTCATTACAAGGTTGTTGGAATAAACTGTTAATTATATATTGTCATATCCGTGTCACACTCACTTTAATTACCGCTGTTATCCTAAACGAAATAGGGGGTCGATCATTTCGCGGCGTCGATTATCTAATAGTAACGGGAATTTACGACTTCCGTTGACGTATTTCTTCGCGATCGCGTCTCTCCGCGAGTGAACGAAACAAGGCTCGAAGATAAAAACATTCCAACTGTTGACCCCGATGAGACCTTCAGGTACTTAGGCGCCAAAATGGGGCCTTGGAAGGGTATCCACTGTGGCATTATAGTGCCGGAAATTCTGAGCGTGGTTAGAAGAGTCAGAAAGGTCTCTCTTAAACCATGCCAGAAAATGGAGTTAATTATGAAATATATCGCTATATTTACACCTACGTATAAATCCATCAAGTGAAAACGTTTTAAAATTATTGGACAGCGAGGTCAGACAGGAAATTGGCCTGCCACTTCCGGAGACATTGAAAAGACCAAAAGCAGACTTGGAGTTTTGCACATCAAACAATGAGCGCAACTGAAAAGTCAGGGACAAGGCGTGAGTAACTTTTCTAAGAATAAAACTGGCAACGTCTAGCTTGAAGAGCATAACCTGTTCAAGCCATCGAGGTTCATTGATGCCCTTAGAATCAGAACTAACACCTTTGGGACAAGAATTGTATTGGCACGGGCCGACAAAAAGATAGATGTAGCTTGTAGAAGATGCCGTGCCCAGTCCGAAACCCTTGGACATATTTTAGGGCTGTGCCATTACACCAAAGGTCTAAGGATTAAGAGGCACGATGCGGTGAAATCAATCCTCGCCGACAACTTGAGGAAAAATAATGAGGTGACCTTGTAATTGAAAACAAGAGAAGGATTCTCGTGGTCGACGTCACTATCCGCTACGAGAATAAGAATTACCTCCAAAAGGCTGAAAAAGAAAAGATCGACAAATACCTCCCGTGGTTACACTACCTAAAAGAAAAATTTAATATCGGTGAGAGTGAGGTTTTGCCCGTGGTTTTGGGCAGCAAAGGGGCAATAATACCTAATACTGAAAGAGTGTTAAAACAATTGGACGTTACAAATAGCGAAGTAAACACGATAGTGTTAAACGTCCTACGTAGCTCCATCGAGATGTGCAACGTATTTTTAGATGGGTGACGAGGAACCCAAGTTTTATTAATCGGATTTACTTATTTGTTATTTATTTATTTTATACTTTGACTGGAATAAATTGTATATATGAATTGTTTATTTATTAACTTATCTCAAGAGTGTTGTTTATTTATTTATGACGTCATTTTTATCTATGTTCGTTATTTATGTATTTATTAACTATCTGTTTATTAATTGGTAATCAATTTTAAAGCAGATATTAGTTGTAAGTCCCCACGAGGGGGTATCTCGTAAGTATGGACCTCATTCTTGACGTTCCACAGAAACATAGCTCTGATATACACCGGACGATAACCCCTACAGAGGGACTAAAACCTCAGTATAAAAACCCTCCCAAATTAGCGCTATTACCATATATAAAGTTCAATTTCTTTACATTATTTGTGAAACGTTCAAACTGTGACGCGAGGAGACCACCGGCGATCTACCATTTTCGTGATTTCTTGTGTTTCCTACGTGACACTAGCATGCTGTCAGTCAAATATGTAAATGATGTATGCTATTACATGGACCTTGATAACTCGGCACAGAGGCCACTGCATTGAGTGGACGTTTTCCTCTCTGAGGATGACGATTGTGCCTTCCTGAATGCTGTATCCACCCTTGTTCCATTTATTGATCAGCTCGTTCAGATATTCTTTATGCCAGCAATCCCAGAAGTGCTGTTTGAGTTGTTGAATGTGTTGCCATCTGGAGAGCCGGTTGGATGGAGTGTCCCTGAAATCTCGCTCCCGCAAAGTCATTAATGAATCGCCAATGAGGAAATGGCCGGGAGTAAGGACTAGGAGATCGTTTGGATCGGTGAATATTGGAATTAACGGTCATGAATTGAGGATTGATTCTATTTCAATTACGAGAATGTTAAATTGGTCAAAGGTGAGTAGTTCAATGCCGACGACGCGTCTAAGGTGGCGTTTGAATGACTTCACGGCTGCTTCACACAGCGCACCGAAGTGCAGAGAACGAGAGGGATGAAACGCCATTCAATTCGCCTATTGGATAGAAATGATTGTACCTTATCTTGGTGGTCGTCTGATTGCAATAAATTATGGAGCTCTCGCAATTCATTGTTTGCACCAACGAAGTTGGTGCCGTTGTCCGAGTAGATGGTAGAATAAAACTCTCGTCGAGCGATAAACCTACGGAGAGCGGCGATGAAGGCTTCGCTCGTGAGACTGCCAACGAGCTCGATGTGCACCGCCTTGACTGCCAGGCATACGAAGATGGCTACGTATACCTTGATCTGGCGACGGTTCCGATCTCGTTTCTCTTTGACGTGAAATGGCCCACAATAATCGACGCCGACGTTTGTAAATGGGCGAGATTTCGTAACCCGCGCCTCCGGCAATTTACCCATCACGTAATCCACTGACGGCGGGCGAGCGCGGCAACAACGGACGCAACCTTTGATCGTACGCCATACTTCACTTCGGCCGTCGACGGGCCAATATCGTTGTCTTATTGCATAGAGTGTGGCCTGTGTTCCGGGATGCATGTAGATCCTGTGATGATGTTCGATAATGCGTGGTGTAAGGAATGACTTTGGTAAGATTGTGGGATGTTTTTGGGCGTAGGTCATCGACGACTGACTGAGCCGATCCCCG
>JACXIJ010000068.1:0-10746 GCA_014825825.1 Bombus turneri
CCCAGTAGGGAAGGAATATTATTTGCAGATTGATTTAGTACAAAATTAAATTGGGCATCAGCCTGATCCATCTTATCCCCTTCCAGGAGGCAGAAATAAGCTCTGCCAAGTAAATGATTCTGTAGAGCAAAGAAGTATTATATAAATAACACATAAATATTTCCAAGCATCAAATGAAATACTAGAAATGATATATATACCTGGTCATACATAATAATCTTATCTGCAGTTGTATATAATAGGGTAGCTTTTGTAAATAGATCTCTCTTTTTGTCTTTATTCTTTTCTCTGTTGGCTTCCTGCACATAATATGCAGCCAACATATCCAACGCACGCATTTGATCTTTCTCATAGCCACGGTAATCAATATTAGCATCAATACGAGAAGATTCAAGTATTTTAATGAAATCTTCGATTTTGTGTTGTTTGTAATATTCAAGCTACAATGAAATACAATATGTTTAATCTCTTGTAGTTTTTCTATTATATCCATTATAATTCGAGGTACTTACAGCCAAATTGACCCAAATATTAAGTTGTGCATGATCTTGACGTGAAATACCAAGAGCCTCATCTCCTTCTGACAATTGATCCAGATATAGCTCGATTACCTAACAGATTGTAATTTAATATATTAAAAAAATTAACCAGCGAGATATGGTTAAGGATTTAAGTAGACAAAAAGTGGATAAAAGATTCAATTTATCGAAAAATTTCAATTAACAAATGTCTCATGTTTAACATTTTACTGTACATGACATAAATGACAAACATATTGGAAACAATATGAACAAAATAAGAACCAAAAAATTAGTCCAAAATTGTGCAATCAAAACAAATATGAAACAATCGTAATTTATATTTCATATCGAGGACAAATTTCAAGATATTTAATAGCCATTGTTTGTACGATGTATATATTCCGCAAACAACGCTTGCAGGGATTAACCACACAAACGCGTCTTTATATCACTGGTCTTTAAAGAATCTTGAATTACACGTCCATGATGTATAACAGGAATGGTTTAGCTTACTTTCAATACTTCGCAAATGATAAAATTCAATGTTAAAAACAAAAATATTCACCTCATCTGTATCACGGAGCGGAATCTCTATGGAACCCGCCATTACGTTCAACGTACAGCCACTAACTGAAGCGGGGTATAGTTGACAAACATCATGTCGGACTGAGATTCGCCGCCATTTTAAAGTAGACATTAATAGTAGATAATAAGTAATATAGGAGGAGGAAGAAAAGAGGGAAAAAAGAATTTTTGAATTTGAATTTTTGGTTTATTTATTATTTATTAATTTATTTATTAATTTATTTCAAAAAAATATACACAGTACGCGAAATAACGTTTTGACACATGGATGGACTATAGAATATATTATAAGTACAGTTTAGTGCATTTACGAATAAAGATTGCAATAAGAATCGTTAAAAATAATTCTCATCTATTTTTACTTATTATTTTACAGCAGAAAATTAGTTAACATCCTTCGGTATTTCGACCAAGTAACAGTTAGTTGTGTGTATTAAATTGTACCATTATCATTTACAAAGTATGTTGAGCAACAAGAATGTATTTTTATTCTTACATTTCGATAAACAGTCAAATCAACAATGAAGATCCTGTTTATACGCGGCTAATCGATATTTATGTTGGTTAAGTTCTTTAAAAAACCACGACGTTAATCAGAACACTGTGCAACGCGTATATTTAACTTATTTAACTTATTTATCGAGGAGATCTATTTACTCTTATATTGTATAACATCATAGAAAACGAAAGAATGTACCTCTGTGATCATTAATTTCGAACTTTGTGTGAAACTTTAACAAGAGCGCGCACACGACGAATTTACACATGTTCTTAGGTTGGCTCTACATTTTCTGCGCGTCATCTTGCAGATTCCCTTAATCGTAATAACTTCCGTAAAAAGAGGTGAAGGCTGTATCAGAACTAACACTTGGCGGTATACTTGTCGAGTCCATAGTTTCTTTTTCGCTGCCAAGGGTCGACGTTCTAACGTCGAGGGTACCACTCACGCCAGACATCCCTGAACTCCCAGTACGGCTTCCGGAAGGGACGATCCACGATCGACGCGGTCAGGCGCGTGCGGGCACTGGCGGAAGACATGGTTTCCTGCTGACGCCACGGCGTTGGCGGTGTTCCTGGACATCGTCAACGCGTTGAACTCCATGCCGTGGTACAGAATAGTGGCGGCCCTGGAGCATTTCCAGGTTTCCGGCTACTTCGTTCGGCTGATCCGCGCCTACCTGGACGATAGGTGGGTGTGCTACGCCAGCAGGGAAGGGGAGGAAAGACGGCCCGTCGAGCGCGGTGTTCCGCAGGGGTCGGTGTTGGGGGCGATCCTGTGGATTATCGCGGTCGGGGGTTGCGGGTGGCACGTTGCGCATCGGCGAGGTGGCCGCGGCCTGCGCGATACGGGCTGTGCGTGGACTGGGCCTGAGGGTCTCCCCCGCGAAGTCGGAAGCCATCTGGTTCTACGACGCGAAAAGGCGGGGGTCTCCTCCGCCCGGTCTGAGCATATGCATGGAGGGCGAAGCCGTCGAGGTGGGATCGCGGATGAGGTATCTGGGCCTCGTCATCGACAGCCATTGGACGTTCGAGCCGCACTTCGACTCCCTGATTTCGAGGGTGTCGGCGGCGGCCAACGCCTTGTGCTGCCTGCTGCCGAACATCAGCGGGGCGGGAGTCGCGGTGCGCCGACTATACGAGGGCGTCGTTCGGTCCCGGGTGATGTACGGGGCCCCGGTATGGGCGGACGATCTGATGGCGAGTCGTCGCAGCATCCTGCTCCTCAGGAGGCTGCACAGGGCGACCGCCATCAGAATCGTCAGGGGATACCGAACGATGTCGCACGCGTCGGCGACCGCCCTGGACGCGTCACCCCCGTGGGAGCTTAGGGCGCTGGTGCTGAAGCAGCGATACATCCGGAGCAGAGCGCTGGACCTGGGAGAGGAATCGGCCGAGCAGGCGGTCCCGGACGATCCAGAAGCCGCCGAGAAGGACGCTTGGGATCAGTGGCGATCCTAGTTGATCAGCGAGGGAGGCGAACATCGAGGCGCGGAGGCGGTTCTCCAAAATTGGGAGACATGGAGAAGCCGCCTCGGCCTCCTGCTCACCTACAGGATGACCCAGGTACTCACCGGACACGGTGTGTTCGGGGAGTACCTGAAGAAGATCGGACGCGAGGCGATGGACGTCTGTCACCACTGCGGGGAGGGCAGGGACACGGCACAGCACACGCTGGAATTCTATCCGGCGTTTGAGCTGCCCCGCCTCACCCTGCGTCTCGTCATCGGCGAGAGATTGGCCCCTTCAGCGGTCGTGGAAGCGATGCTGAACGGGCTATAAGAGTACGAAGCTGTCCGCTGCTTCTGCGAGCAAATGATGCTCGTAAAGGAGCGGGCAGAGAGGAAACCTCTCACCCTTGTAGGGTAACGCGGCGAAGAGGGATGGCGGTGAGGCGTCCCAGAGCCGCCTCTCCGCCATGCCGACGGGCTGCGATCAGAAGAAGGGGGGATGGCGCTAGGAGCAATGGTCCCCTCTAGCGCCAAAGTCGATAGTTAGGAGTAGCTTGGAGCGGCTCGAACGAACGGGCGGACGCGTGAGTTGGGAGTGCACCGGAGAAGATGATTCTCAAGAGAGCCCCGGTGCGCTCCCGTCGGGCGCGTTGGAAGACCATCGTGGAGTTTTAGTCGGTAAGAGAGTCCGACACTACTCGGCTGTTGCGATTTTGCAACAGCGAGTGTCCATGAGGATTTCTCCACGTAAAAAAAAAAGTTCTTCCTTATGCACTTAATCAACAAACCAGACACGAAATACACCGGTCAAGAAACGTACGTGTGGAACATGTATCAGCAAAGGTGTTGAGACTTTTTCCAGGTCGGTGATTGCTTCCGCAAACAGAACGAGGCAGTGGAGGAAGAGGCAAAGAAGAAATAAACAAGTTTTTCAAAATATGTTGTTTCACATATAGCTAAATGACCAATCGATCGATCGATGTACCAGGGAAGATCTCCCTTCCTGAAACGTCTTCGATAAAATCTTAGTCTGTAATTTCTACACACAAAGAAAAGGTATCGCGTTAAAATATCGTAAACAACATTCGATAACGTACGATTTCAATTCTTCAAACGCTATACTCTCGCTAGTTTATCGATAGATAAACTATATTGAACGCATATGTATCTTCTACATTCGACATCTATCGTTATTCCAAGTTTCAAGCGAATTCTTCGACGCGCGGATTAGAGCACATTAATTAAGAATTGCGCGAGTTGCACGCGTACGAGATCGAAAAATTTGCGTTTCCAGTAGCGCGTGCGAACGAGCGAAACAAGCTGGGAGACTGGTGACATATTTTTCCAATTTTGTAAGGATGGCTGGACACACCGTATAATCAACAGTTTCCTCTCCTTAGATAGATAATTTACTAAGTTGTTGATCATCGACAAAAGAACCAACTGCACAAATCTACATTATCATAAACGTTACGATTGCCTTCTTTTCATACGTTGAGTAACCACATCTCATGCATGATGATTTAATTCATTAACGTAATTTTTGAGATATTACAAGAATATTACGTAAGTTGAAGATGTTTCAAAGTTTATATCAATTTATAAAGGTTTCTACGACCACGTGGAAGCTCTTTAAAGATTATTAACGACTGAAATCGCGATGTAATCAAACATGTCAATATGTTGTAAATAACGATCTATGACAAGATTACCTGAGAATAAAGAAAGACATACTTCTTTAGTTCGATGTTCTTTGCTCCTTTTCCAATCCTTCGCAACTAATATTCCATTAGTTTCTGAGTAATATACTGTCATAAGTAACCGTCAATTAACAGTGTACAAGTTTATCGTTATCATTCAATGATATCATATCCGCTACCAAGTAAGAATAACAAAATTATTCCCCGAAACTTTCCCAGGAGAACTTCATCAATTACTTTTTAAGTAAAATAAAATACACTTAAAATAGATCTTATGATTGGCCTTCCAACCCTACTTTTCAAAATTTTTCAAACCGTAACTTTTTAACAATGCCTGATAATGAAATATCAAGCAAATATTCATCTTTATTCATCGGTCAATCTTTCAAAATTTCTCGTCAGAAGTACGTCACAACTTAAGTAACTTTAGATACTAACTTTTTAATACTATTTAGTTTAAAAATTCTTCGATCCTTAATGATCGATTTATTAAACCTCACCAAAAACTTACAAACATCGGAGCTTAAAATCGGAACTTTCTAATGTTACCTGATGAGAAAATTCAACAAAGCTATTTATTTTTAACGATCGATCTTTCAAACCTTCTTATCGAAATTCTCAAACCAAAGAATTTCCGATCGTGACTTTCTAACATTATTTAATAAAGAACTCCCAAGGAGCTATTCAACCTTAGTGATCGATCTTTTAAAATTTCTTCTTAAAAACTCACAATCCAAGAAATTTCGAACTATAACTTTCTAACGCTACCTGATAAAAGAACCGAGCAAAGCTATTTTTAATAAAAATTATCGACGGATCCAGGTAAATCTCGTTTCCTGATAGAACGCAAACTGGACTGTACTCTCATCGATCGATGCAGCGTAGTAGAATAACTAACGGGAAGGACATCCATGGAACAGCGTGTTTCTTGGTTTTGCACACTGTTCCTCATCGCACTCACAAAACGAAAAACACCGGTCCCTGCTTGTTCAGAGCCGATGGAGGGAAAGAGGTCGCGCAAACGCCTCTCTTCTAGCGCCCGTGGCTAAAAGCCTCGAGGCGAATATATACCCTGGCATGGGAGTGTCAGTGGGTGATCGTCGCTACGGCGAAAATACGGTAATGCAGTCCAGGAACGGGGTCTGTGACAAGATCGAAAATTACATATCGGACCTGGGACAATGGTTCGTAAGCAAAAGCTGGTTAATCGGGTAACCTCCCATTGGAAGTCGAACGTCGAACCACCCTTGAACCGGCTTCTCGCCTCCTTTAAACCGGAGAGAAATAAACGTGGCGTACAATTCGTGGGCGGAAAAACAACGTTCTTAGTTCATTGATCTCGTGTTGCCTCGCGTCGCGGACCTGTTACTTTCATGGCATATAATTTTCATATTTACTTCAATCACAGATAGTTTTCGATATGATTTTTTTATTGTAAAAAGGATACCGTTCAAATGTCCATCGATGATTTATCATTTAATTAACCTCACGTTTACTTTAGAAATTTCCTTGCTGCTAATTTTTTGCTATTTTACGGCTACATCACTTCAGACTTATCATGTATGAAATGCTTGATATCCTTAATTGCGTTTTTCATTGTTAACAGGTCAGTGTGGAGAGCGATAATACTGGGACAGTTTCTATCTCTCGTGTTATGCTTCATGACACTGGCAAATCATCCCATAAACACTGCGTATCAGCTCGAGCTTTCGACCGGTATGTCATTAATGATTAATCATATGCATAAATAATCGGCGTACGAAAATTGCGTTTAATTAGAATTACGTTTAAAATCGTACGTAGATGTATATATATTTGATACAACGAACCAGCAAATTTTCTCCGCGAAACAGGACAAAATCTCCCGCATTACGTTATGTGTCTTGTGTACACAACCTGGATGTCCTGCAGAGGGGTAGGCAACGGCCTAATTTCTGTCATACGAGCCCGTGGATGGAGGTACTTGCTACTGGCTCTCATTGATGTCGAAGCGTGCACACTTGTAATATCCTCTCATCAATTCACTAGCCTAGTCGGAATACAGGTACGTGCTAATGATGTCACGTGGGATTTCAACGTTGTACTTTGCTAAACAACAATGACGAAGCTTCTAGCTTTCGCACGTCGGAGATTCCATGATACATTAATTATTGTAGTTTCCTTCTCGTGTACTCGAGATGAAAAGACAATTCATAATAAATGGCATTAAAAGCGAAAGAGTTTGCTATACAGACGTGGAAATTCTTTTATACGATGAAAACCTTTTGTTCAAATTTCTTTGTTCATTTGAAGGAATGTAACTTGCTCCTTTTATTCAATATTTCTCTCTTTTTAAATATAAATTCTACGAAGCTCGTATTTATCCAGAGCTTAGAAAAACCGAAATGGCATCATTGAATGTAAAAATGGCTTATTCTTCATCATTGGTATAGAGCTCCGATAAAATAAGGTTTCGATAAAATAATATGCGGTTGAGAATGCAACTTTCGTCACTTGGCCATCAATTAAACGGCGTACGTAGTATTTGTAGCTGATATGAATGGCACGGAACGCAGTTATTGTATCGGATATATACTACCACCAACGAAAGGAGGATACCAGGTCTTCGACCCGCCATACTTACTCCTCGTTGTCTATTCTTAATCGAACGTCACACAAATATCACGAACTTCGTTATCGTCACTCATTAAGGATTAAAATTTTAACGACATAAAGAATCGACAATGTTTAACTTAATTATGAAATAATTTTGTTTCAGCTGCTCGATTGTGTGGCCATACCAGTTGTATTGACGCTATCGTGTTTAGTTCTAGGGGTGAGATACCGGATGGTACACATAATCGACGTTTCTGTTTCTTTGGTGGGTGTAGGATGCTTGGTTTGGGCAGGGATTGACAATAAAGATCCTGCGACTATAGGTGATTGTTCGATAAATTCATCTATATCCATAACATTCTTCTACAGCCAAATATTATAAATTTTAAATTAGAAAAAAGAACCAAAAGTGTATTATTGAATTTTTTAATTTCAATTTTCTTCCACAAAGGAAAGAATCACCTTGTCGGTGATATACTGTGCCTTGGAGGCCCGGTATTGTTTTCTATAACAACCATACTACAAGAATTAACGGTTAAGACAGTCGATATTATCGAATATCTCGGCATGATCGGTTTCTTCGGTACTATATTATACTGTATGCAAACGTAAGTACTGTTCGCCAGAAAAGAAGATTATTTTCAATCCAATATAATTGATTATTATGATTTATATCGTTATTATTCCAGGGTCATACTAGAGAGCTTAAAGTTAGAATCATTTCAGTGGAACAATGTACCAGTAATAACGTTCTTGATAGTTTACTGCATCACGCAATTCGTCTTTTTCTCGTTGGTACCTGTTATATTGTTCGAGTCCGGTGCAACTGCGTTGCAACTAGCGTTACTGACCGCAGATTCTTTCAACATTTTATCTGACATGCTGGTTCATCAATACAAGGTATATCTTCATTCAATACGATCCTTTTAGATTAAGATGTAATCGGAACCTAACGTCATTGTTCTGGTTTGTCGTATGTGTTCGAAGCTATGTGTTACGTGAATAGAATCATCAATTACAACAACCTATATAACAAACAATACATGACTACATATGCTAATAAGCCTCGTTCCACCTGTTCCAGTTTCACGCATTGTACTTCGTTTCGTACACGCTCTAAAAGGCCGGGCATATATATGTCGCAGATAAAAAGACATCGGGCCTCCCCGTTAGAATTCTTAGGAAAAGCCAAGACAATGAGCTTGAGTTCGAGGCGCCAGATGAAACGCCGAGCGTAGCCGCGGTCACGGGATGGATATTTTGTTTAGTGGAAGTATAGAATTACTTAGCCCTCCTTAAGAAAAGATAATAGTACCAATGCTCTACAGTGTGCATTCCAACGGCCTCTGCCACGTGGCTTGCCACACGCATACCCTATTCTTCGGGTAAGACGATTGCCAGATGTCGATGCATCTTCACAGGACATTTAGTTAACTAAGGTCCTCCAAACGAACAAACAGTCTTTATCCTAACAGTCCCCAAATCTATCACCCGCTACGGGAAGATATGGGAAATCTGTTTTCCCTCACGGGCGACGTTTCTCGTTACCAACTTTCTCTCAAGGGCGGCTAGCATCCTTTTCTAACCACCAACAGAGATTAACCAATTAACAGCATCGTCCATTTCCCTCACTTTTTGGACGAGGGTTGTCCTCGACGAATCCGATGATCTCGTGCCCTGAGACACACCCCGTCATAGTTGACCTCTGCAGCATCACGATGACGGGGAGACGCATTCTTGTATGATCTCGTCCGCGAGTGGGACGACGTCTTTGCGATAGGTGGATATTTCACGTTTGAGTACGGAGTTTGACTTGGACTTTTGAAGAGGGTGCAGTTGTCCCGTTGGCCGCGGATTCGTTATCGAACCTAAGATCATTGTCATTAGCATCTCGAGTATCTAGTTACCACGGCTACTTGTCAGATTCTGTAATGATCATATCGGTACAAGTAGATACTTTCTCTATTGCGTAACTTCGATGGCTAATTCCCGAGGACATTCGTTACACGCCCCTAACCCTAATCTTAATGCTTCTTCGACATATATATAAACCGTATACTTGTTGCAGAAAATAGTTATCTTTATTGCTTGGTCCTATTTCGTATAAATAAAAATTAGTAAGATCGTCCAATTTATAACTCGAGAAACTGAATTTATTTTAAGCCGAAAATAGTCGGTCAGAGAACATATTGCGTTTGTAGGAGTTTTACATAAAAACGCTATTAACAAGTAGAATGACGAATATGCAAATAGGAGGTTAATCAAAACTCAGTCGCGAAACTATTCTATTAAACCAGCTTCGAGGAACTCGGGAGATTGTAAATAATTTCGGAGGTTCGCAACTCGCCAAGGAGGAAAGTAATTCTCGAATATCCGCTATACCTTCTAAGTAGCTATGTGAAAATTCACGAAGGCTAATTAAAACTTGCGTCTATTGCAATGTATTGGAAACAACTTTACGAAGAATAAAAATTACACGCGGACTTCTTTTCTATGCTTTTATACGAAAATGTGAATCGAGAAATGCGACGATAGAAAAGGATTTGATAATCAAACAGGAAGAGCAGTAAGACATATACACACTCTAAGGAGTTGAATCGAAAAAGTAAGTGCTTCGTAACTCGGATAAAACCGATATCATTCTATCCTTCTATCAACGTAGTTTCCTTTGCTATTTACTATTTTGCTATTTATGTATACTTAAAGACTTAAATATACTAGTAGTATACTAAATACACTAGGACGATAAGCTCTAGCGATATCGAAGGTGGTATTTCATAACATACCAATTTTTCAAGTATGATAGTTTTCCCGGAACGTTTCTTGCACGGCAGTGTTCGAACAATTAAGCATTAAAACAGAGCGATTCAATGGTACTTCATTATTAAAATGATACGAATCGATCGATGACTAATCGTATGGATATTCGTATCAAACCTGCAATGATTGATTCGATCGGTGTTTATTTATTTCTTGATTTTGCTGTTGAATGCGAATGGTATTAATCCTAAACAATTTTAAACCACTGCGGTTGTTACGTTTTATTTAGTTGCCAACGAGAAGGTAGCGTCAAGTGACGTTTAATGCAACTGGCAATAAGCTCCACTTTCGGCTAACCTGCTATGTGCGGGAATACTGGCACGGCAGAGGATTAAAGTTGTTCGAAAGTAGATTATCAATATTTTTTTATTATTTATTTATTTGAATTTTACAATTTGTCCAGAAGGACATTTGGTAAAATGTTATAACTTGAAAATATAGCATGTGGATGGTTACCCCCAGCGGGGTTCCATCTTTCAGGTTGTTTAGCGTATTTATGTTGTGAGGTCTGCGGGATGCTTCTTCTTCAGTCTTCTTTTTATTAGGGTTTCAATTGTTTCAGCTACAAGCTGGTTT
>JACXIJ010000069.1:0-10623 GCA_014825825.1 Bombus turneri
CATTTTCGACAATCGTATTTGCGCTTAGTAAAGAGTTATCCCGTTGACCGTGGATTCGTTTGAACTCAAAACTTTATTAATAGTATTAATTAAACTTGTTATCTGCTTATCTTATTATTAGTGTAATTTATTATTCATTAACTTTATTATTAATCCAATTTATTATTCATTAGTCTTATTATTTGTTAAGCTTAGTGATTATTTAATAATAGTAACTAATGTTTTTAATGTTACTGTATTTATCAGTATCTACATTTTACAAACTATTTCCAACAGAATACTAATGGAATGGCCTTATAATATCAACGTGTTATCAATACATTCGGTATTAAATTAAATATCTACCTCACGACCACTCGAATTTCTTAACATTAAAAAGTATCGCAATCTGAACTCTGAAACAAACACTGAAGTCTTTTAGAACTTCATCAATATCCGCTTTTCAAGAGAAAAAAGCTAACAGCTTGGGACCTAGACGAGCTTTTCCAACACAGATTGCAATGTCGAATCGCGGAAGCATCCAAAGAGGAAGTGGGTGATTTCGATTCTAAGAAAGTCGAAATGCAGCGATTCGATTCGAGGCAGAACGAAAGTAAGAGCGAACCGAGGCCAATTTACTTTTAACGCGTACCAGCGTCGGATCATTGCACTTGCCAGCGGATATTATCTGCCTATAATCGGGGATCGATTTCATTCCATTCGATCGGTTTCGATATCCCGCGATTTCCCTTCCATTTCCAAGCTATTTCAGCGAATGTAAATCCAGAATGCATTCGTTCATTCGCATCGAGAATAATACGTGGTGGTATTGGAATCTTTATTATTGTAATTTTATCATTGTCAAACCCGTACATGTATATAAAATCTTATGTTTAAAATTCTAAATCTATAACTCTTTAATTTACGAAACAAATTACGGGACCAAAATTGCTAGGCAGTTTACGAACAGTGGAATTCAGCATACGATCTTGTACACGCTGGTGTAACTTCATGCAATTCTACCCCACAACGCGACGTACGAACACGATCTCTTGCTTTACAATAAAATGAATAGAAACTGTAAATGTATTACTTTGTGAAACTTATCTGCTAATTATCAACACGCTATAATCCGTTTTTGAGAATCGTTGGAAATAAGATTGTAGCGCTTAACTGTAATACGTATTAACCAGTTAGCTAACTGTTGCAACCTCTTTGAAGACTTTGAAAAATATGTACCTAAACTGTTAATAAAATAAATCCCAGAGTACGTGTGGCTGTTATAATATGGAATTAAATTGTAATAAAATGACTGTTTTATTTTTCAATTTTACTACTGTTAGGGTTCGTCATAACACAAAATATTGGCACTTCTTCATGACGAGTACACTCGTCACATGCAGCTAACCGATCAATAAATTAGTTATGGAGATAAACATGATGCACGACTTTTATACGCCTTGCTATACGGTTTTGTACAGTACAAGCTTTCTCTACGATCGTAACTGGTCGTGAAGATTTCATTGGTATTAATATTGACTTTGTACATTTGCTCTTTGTTTGGACAAGATTTTCTTTAACTGATTAAATACGATCAAAAAGCGAAGAGAGATATAATCGGTTATCGATTGAATTAAAATCAGTCAAAACTTCTGATATTTCCTATCTTTTTAGCAAAATTAAAATGCGCGAGAGAATTTTAATGGCAAACTCTTTTAACTACTGTGGTGTCATACATAATTGTGTTAATAATTTATTTTTCCACCATCCGCTCTTTGCAGCTTATATTCTTTCTAAATCGTTCCATATCTGGTGCCTTTGTATCATCGTTTTGATTAACATTCTGAATGTTTGTCCTCAGATAGCATAATGTAATAGTGAAAAATTACTACACAGGTGATTCGATTGAATATAAAGATATTTTTCGATATGACATAGTAATAAATTAAATAATTGTTGTATGTATATGTGATTATAGAAAGTATTTTCACGTTATTGTATTTATTATAACATTTACATGCTATTTAATACACTTGTATTTTTATGCAAATTCACTTTCTTATGAACAGAATTAAAAAAACTTTCAACCACTAAATTTTATAAAGATTATTATACTTAAGATATTCTGTACATCTTTTGCATTATATATACTACATGAATGTATGGATCTTTACGATTTAGGAGAGAGTTGTGCAATACTATTTGTCTTATGATTTTTTTTTTTTTTTATATCTTGAACTAGAACAGATAAAAGTCAAACATTCGAAAAAAGATCTGTAGTACAGGTAGAACATATTAAAAGGAGGGAAGTTAAAATTATGAAATTCAACAATAAGAATTGAAAATTTACAAGATCAAAAATGTTGTAATTTGTAGTAAATAAAAAATTTTTGTCCAGTATTGACCAATTATTTAATTAGTAGATGTCAATATGAATGATTAATAATGTTAAAAATAAAAGACATTTAAATGTTCGAATACACACTTTTATTCAAATTTTATTTTTACAATCACAAGTAACATAATTAATATTTTTTTAGTTTGTGCATTTGTCGTGTGTCTAAACTTCACATTTGTCGTTTTTGGAATATTGGAGCAGCCTCAAAGCTGCATTCTTGCTCTCCTATGTCACTTTCGCTTTTCCTGCACGAAGAAGCAGAAGAGAGATTAAACGAACATCTTCTAATTAGCTCCAGTTGCTATTAGATTGAACTTATAAATAAAGGAAATTTGGTCTTGACGGCTGATTGATTGGTACTGGACGACAATTTGATAGCCGATACTGGACGACATACACGACGAAACGTTTCAGATTATAAAATTATAACATGTATAATGTACAAAGAAGATTGCAGAACTGGGGCTCGTAATTATATTTAATAAATTAGATATAATATACATAACAGAAAAAAATCATTTACTTGTCTGAGAAATAAAATATCAGTTCTAGAAAATAACTTTTAACACTCAGAATATCAGTGTCTAATTTAAACAGTATATATGTTACCGTGTAAAGTGCAAATGAGGCGTCCTTTTATCGTTGTCTAATCAGACATACAGACTGACGTTGCTCGATGTAACAGTTACATATTTACTGTATGTATGAATATACATGTGTGTTAGATAAAGACACAGTAAGCCTCAAGACGTTGTCTTTCTATTCCTATATCGCTTTCTTAGCTCACTCACGCATCTATCTTCATATCTCTATGTATATTACACAAAATTGTTATATTCATTTGTTTATTCAAATAAAAGTGCTAATATTTGGTGAAAAAGCCAGAATTAATTTTAGTCGGTTGTTTGTAGCAGTCGATACTGTACGACTCTCCTCAACATGATATATTGTAATTAGAGAAATGAAACTTCTGCATGTGATCTTAATTCGATGGCCAGAAACTGCTGTATGAGGTTAATATTTCGCACGTTAGAATATTCTCCCATAATGTTGCTAATTAGAAAATAAACAGGAATATTCTCACGAAGTTTGTCCAAAGTCGGTCCAATTCGCGAACGAAGGACGGTGATGAAACACGCGACCAACGTCACGGAGATCCTCCTTTGTCTCGAGCAAGGTAATTACTTCATCGCCTCCCGTATTTCGTATACCAGACGTTATGTAAATTAAAATTTTGCAAGCGTGCACAATTGCCGGGTCGCGGCTTGCATTACGCGCTTCACGGTTTGTGCGACTTTCCACTGCAGAAAAAATGAGAAATTTTTGCCGATTCTGCCGATCTTTTATTACTTCCGTATCGAATTGCATTAACCTGCGCTTCTTCTTGCACCGGTGCATGGCACCGGATCGGACGTATCTGCTTGCATCGATTTGCATAGATGTTTTTTCTAGAAATAATCGTTACTTCACGATCGGCCGGGATCGACTAAATTAAGTGAAACTCTCATTCACACGAAATTTGCTAGCATTTCATCAGAATAGAAATTTGTTTCACCTACTAAATATTATAATAAGTACTCTGCTTTCGATATTATATATATTTTTTCATATTATGTGCATTCTGTAGACCTTGAAAATCTTAAAATTGAACGAAAAAATGACTGAACCTAATATGGCTCTAGTAAAGGATAAAATCGTCCAGGGTCTTTTTATTTGTAATTTTCTAACCAAATTACGTTCTATCAAAAATAACATATCTATTAGGTTGTCCGAAAAATTTCTTTCGTTTTATAAGATGATAATAGATGAACGACAATTTCTGTTTTATATTATTTTATTGAATTACGTATGATCTATTTCGTTATATTTCTATTATTATGTTCGTGCATAATTCAATAAATTAATATAAAACAAGAAACATTGTGCATCTATTATTTCCTTATAAAACAAAAGAAACTTTTCGGACAACCTAATATATATTTTTGAACGATACTGTATGTTGCTGTGAGTTTTAATGATTTTGTAAATGATCTCGAGCGCTGGTTTAGGAGGGTTTTTATATTGGAGTTTAGTTCCGTTGGAGGGGTTATCGTCGGGTGTGTGTCAGGGGTGCCTTTTCGTTATTATTTCGATAGCTGTGGTATGCGGGATGTTTAGTTTACTGAGCGAATGGCCCTTCTTGAGCGGGTGGTCTTCTTGAGTGTGTGACACTAGCAAAATGTGCAAGAGCATTATCTTGTTAAAATCATGATCTCTGTCGAACATCTTGCGAAATAGTTTCAAGGTATCCTGGTGAAAGATTTCGGAGAAAATTTAAATAAATTGAACTGTTAATAGTCCGTTCGAGGAAGTGCGGTCTGATAATTTGGCCATTCAATATTTCAAGCCAAACATGTAAGCTTCAACAATGTTGATTGAGCACTTGTCGGGACCAATATGAATGTACTGGTGACCAACGATGACAATTTTATTTATTGATACAGCCATTGGTACAAAATGTCGCTTCGTTGCTAAAGTAGACGTTATAAAAAAATTTGATTCTGTTCTAAATTTTCAAGTGCCCATATACAAAACCGAATTCTTTAGTTGTGATCTCTTATGTAAGATTGACGTGATAGCACTCTTTCGAGTGCATTGTAACATTCGTCGTATCGTAGATCCGTCGACAGTCGTCTCGAAATATATAACTTCTACCATACTAGCATCCTCAACAAAAGACCAGTGGAAGAGGTAAAAGGAAAGCTGACAGAAATATATTTCGGGTTTAGGAAAAATAGGGGAGTAATTGACGCAATCTGTGTCCTAAACTTTGTAGTGAACAGGTAACTGTTTGCACTCTTCACTTAAAATCTTCTTCGTTTAAAATCCGTATTTGCTCGAATGGATGAGGAAGTCATAAAGAAGATCTTGGTAACATCTGATATCAGTAACCAATTGTGGCTGAGAATAATGGACATTTATAAATGCTGAAGGTTGCAAATAAATGTTCAGAGGTGTTCTGGTCGCAGAAGGGGGTCAGAGGTTAGGTTTGATTAGCACGTTATTTAATATGTACAATTAATGTGTACATATATACTTGACGAAGTTAGAGAGGGAAGTAGGGAGAGAGAAGATGAAATTCTGGATCACTGCATACACGGACGATGTAATTTTGTTAGCAAAAAGGGAGGCTGAATTCAGAGAGGATGAAACGGTTCAGGAAATGTCTAAGAAAGAAAGATATCTCATTCCTAACTTTACTACTTCAACTACAGAGCGATAAGACAATGTCTGTGCGTTGGAAAGATGAGATACGGAAGTATCTGTTAAGTCCGCTTTAGCGTCCGGACTTTTGTCCAGTTTAGCTTACGCCCATATCTCCACCAATTCTTGGAAATAAAGTTTTGGCGTGAGCTTCAAGCGTGTCGTATTAAGTTACATCGTCTCACTGCAGTCCACATGCTACTATGCCGAGTATCGTTTTTTCGTTCACACTCTTACTTTTCCCTACTCTCAGTCTAATTCTCAGACTTTGCCAATACAGATAATCGTTCTGATTAACCCTGGATCGTGAACGATCTGTAGATATGTAGATGGACGTTTCTGTAGATATAGCAACTTCTTTGAATGGTCCAAGTGGACACTGTATCTACCGTACGGCGAATAGGTTTCACTAAACGATTCGCCGTGCGAAGGTTAATCTTCGAATTAGGTATCTAGAAAACAGAAGGTCAAATCGAAAAACCAATGAGAATAAAAAATATTTAATTTTTTTTATTTGATTTTTGAGACAAGGTTAACATCAAATGTGTCCCTCAGAACTCTACAGCTTTTGTTTAAAACATTTTTTTCGATAAAGCTCAGTTTTCGAGATATTTCGCTAAGTTAAATCGGGGCATTCTGTATATTGAAAAATAAATTTTTGTTTCCTGAGAAATCCTAAAACTTGACATTTCCCCTCTTTCCCCCGTGAGTTCATCACATGTATATGCATGTAAAATGTACATCGTTATGTTTGTAATAAAAAAGGCAATCTGTTCTCTTATATACAGTAGCTGTAGTTTTTCAAGTAAATATGGCAGAAGCGTCTTTTCTACATATTTTTGGAAATCTTTTATTAACTACGAATTTTTCTTAATATTTATTAGAAGCAATCAAATTCTTTTTTATCTGTAACTGTTCTTTTGCGTAGGCGTAACTTGAGTTGTCATAAGTTATTAACCTTATAAGTTACAAGATATTTATCTAAGAACTTTTTTAAAGAATTAAGCAGCAGTATATACCTACATATGTTACAGAATTTAGTTCCTGAATTTGAACGAAGTAAATAATTTTGAGTTTTAGCATTTTCTGTATCGATGTAATATTTGATTATTAAAAGGGTGATTAGAATAAGTAATACCTGAAAAATTGTGACATAATTTCTAATTTGTAAATAATGGTTATTTTATACATATGTATATTGCAAGAAGGAAACCATTTTTAATTATATGTTTATATTGGTTACATTCATTGTTTGATAACATACATATATACTTGCATTTTAATTTTCAATTCAAGCACAGTTGATTAATTTTTTCTCACAGAACTAGTCTAACGTAGTCTAACATGTAACAAATAACAAAGTGAAGTATCTGCAGTTACCACGTTATTATGGCGGCTAAAAATTAATCATTTTTATATCTAAAAATTTGTTAAAATTCTGAAGGTTTTATTTATTTTTGTATAATATACGTATTTTCCATTTATCATGAATATTACTCACTTTGTAGTACTATTTAAATATAAAAGTTATACAATATAATGAGAATATAATAGCACAGAGAAAATAGAAATACGCTAATAACATTATTATAATAATTGTAAATGAGCCATGATATAAAGGATGTTGCAGGAAGTCTCAAAATCCATAAAGCAGTGCAATTATTTCTAAAAGTGGAAAATAATTAATGAAGTTAATGTACTCTAAAATTTATTCGGTTAACTATCCGTGAAAACTCGGTTAATAATTATTTATTGTCTGGTACTACAAGAAATATTGTGACAATAATATCGCTATCTCTAGATTCCATCACCAAATTGTATCATCAAATAAGAATTTTAATTAATAAGAAATTTAATTATGTAATTTCAATTATTAATTATATAATAATAATTGATACAGGCACATTTGCATTTACATATTTAAAAATTTCTATATCGTATTTATCTTAAACGCATAGAACGCAATGATTTTTTAAATTTTGCTTTCTAAAAATTCTTCGTTGTTGTTCAATAATTTTCCAGTAAATTAAAATGTTCCACATAATATCTTCAAAATTAACGAATTCCTTATCATATACCTGCTTTTTTTTACCAATTTGCCCTCAGTATCTTCCGATATTATTCAATTGTTTTTCTGAAAATTTGAACCTTTTTAACAATGAATTGATAATAATTAAAATATTGGTGGTTATAATAATGGTAATGGTTATATTAGGTTACAATAGTAGCAGCAGCACCCGAGGAGCAAGCCGTTCCCGCCCACCGCCGCCACCAAGGTGGCGCCTGAAGGAAAGAGATAGGGATCTGCTCCAGGCGGCGGTCACCGTTTCTGCGTGGAGCTGGGACGCTCAAGCGACGCAGGAGAACGGTATCGATGAGGAAGCGGAAAGCCTGCGGAAGGACATGAGCGCAGCTTGCGACGCCTCGATGCCGCGTTCCGTACCCGGCGGCGGTGCACGCAACCGCTGCGTCTACTGGTGGACAGACGAGATCGCGGAAACCCGAAGAAGATGCGTTCGGGCCCGCAAAAGACTCCAAAGGGCTCGTCGCAGGCGGTTACCCGACGAAGAAGAGATCTGCCGCTGTTACGAGGACTACAGGGAGAAGAGACGCGCTCTTCAGCGGGAGATCAAGATCGCGAAAGCCCGGTCCTGGATGGAACTAGTCGAGTTGGTCGAATCCGATCCGTGGGGGCGGCCTTACCGATTGGTCACGAAGAAGCTGCGACCGCCGGCTCCCCCCCGCTGACCGCAAACATGGATCCGGTGTTGCTCGCCAATATCATTGGGACTTTGTTCCCACGGCGGCGAGACGACAACGACAACGACAACAACGACGCGAGGCGGATACCATCCTCCCGCTCCAGCGAGACCACGGAGTGGAGCGAGGAGCTGCGAGTCACCCAAGAGGAGCTCTTCGCAGCAACAAAGAGAATGGTATCCCGCGGCGACATAGCACCGGGTCCGGACGGAATCCCAGGACGGGTTTGGGCGGAGTCTATGGACACCTTAGCTCCCCGCCTGTAAAGTCTGTCCACCAGATGCTTGAGGGAAGGAGTCTACCCGCGGGCATGGCGGAAGGCGAGGTTGGTTCTGCTGCGGAAGGAGGGTCGCCCGTCGAACTCGCCTTCTGCGTACAGGCCGGTGTGCCTTCTGGACGAGGTAGGCAAGCTCTTCGAAAGGATAATCGCCGCCCGTCTGGAGGCCCACATGTCGGAACGCGTGCCTGGATGGCACGACAGCCAGTACGGATTTCGTCGAGGTCGCTCGACGGTGGACGCTGTGAAGCGGGTGAGGTCCATGGCGGAAGCCATGGTTTCCCGAGAAGGGGTGGCGCTGGCGGTCTCCCTGGACGTCTCGAACGCCTTTAACGCCATACCCTGGGATAAGATAACGGAGGCGCTGGAGCATTTCGAGGTGCCGCCGTACCTCGTCCGCCTCATTCGGTCGTATCTCAACGACCGATGGATCGTATACACCGGCAGAAGTGGAGAGGAGACGAGACCGGTCGAGCGCGGTGTTCCGCAGGGTTCGCCATTAGGACCCATTCTGTGGATCACGGCCTATGACTCGGTCCTTCGGTGCCCCATGCCCCCGGGCACAGGCATGGTGTGCTACGCCGACGACACCTTGGTCCTTGCCGGGGGTCATTGGTGGTACGAAACGCTGAGGCTCGCGGAGACCGCCGTGGCATGCGCGGTACGTGCCATTCGAAGGCTCCGCTTGAACGTGTCGCCGGCCAAGTCAGAGGCCTTGGGGTTCTTCGATCATCGCCGCAGAGGAGCCCCTCCTCCTGAACTGTGCGTGGACATCGACGGACAGGAAGTCCCGGTGAGATGCCAGATGAGATACCTGGGTCTCACCATCGACAGCGGATGGACGTTCGGGCCGCATTTCGATCTGCTGATCCCGAGAGTGACAGCCGCAGCTAACGCCTTATGCGGCTTACTGCCGAACATCGGAGGAGTAGGAGTCGAAGTGCGCCGACTTTACGAGAGTATGGTTCGATCGCGAGTCCTCTACGGGGCTCCCGTATGGGCCGAAGATCTGATGGCCAATCATCGCAGCCTGCTCTTGCTGAGGAGGCTGCACAGGACGACCGCTACCCGTTTAGCGAGGGGATATCGGACCATATCTTACGCGTCGGCGTCCATACTGGCGGCGTCTCCTCCGTTCAAGTTGCAGGCCCTCGCACTCAAACGGGTGTACGAACACCTGAGGGGCCTGGTCTCGGGCGGCGGGGGTACGCAGCCCACCAACATTGACCGGCCGGTCCAAGACGTCCGGGAGGAGGCGAAGCGACTGACATGGGAAAGGTGGCGTTATCAACTGATGGAGGAAGATGCCGCGCGGCCGCACCGAGCTGTTCGTGCCGTCCTTCCCAACTGGGAGGCTTGGAGGGACCGTGGCGGAGTCCCGCTGACATTCAGGATGACGCAGGTGCTCACCGGTCACGGTGTGTTCGGGGAGTACCTGCTAAGGATTCGGCGGAAGGTGACTTCCACCTGTCACCACTGCGAGGAGGAGGAGGACACGGCACAACATACGCTAGAGTTCTGCCCAGCGTGGAAAGAACCGCGCCGCGTCCTGCGTCTCGCCATCGGCGAGAGTTTAGCCCCCGATGCGGTCGTCGAGGCCATGATGAGGGGCCAACAGGAGTTAGCCGCCGTCCGCACCTACTGCGAGCGAGTCATGCTCGCGAAGGAGCGGGCGGAGAGGAGCAAGTAATGTTGAGCGCCGACTTCTGCCGACTGTGCCATACCTCGGGTTTAATACCCATACTGGCTTCTCTCATATTTGTCCATTCCCCAGCGTCCGCTGCAAGGGAGCGGCGCGCAAGATGGTCGGCGCGCGACTTGGAAAAACCCTGCCCTCTCCTTTCGGTTCATCGGACAAGTTGGACCTACCCTTTGGGCGACAGCTCGCTTAGCCGACGCTGCAATGCAGACGTCGTTACCAGCGGGGGCCACGTGGAGGCGGGGCTGTCAGCTTTCGCTCGGTCCC
>JACXIJ010000070.1:0-10536 GCA_014825825.1 Bombus turneri
GGGACACCAGCAATGAGCCACATAAATAAACTAGAGAAACGAAAATATACGCAAAGACTTAAAAATACCAACAGTCAAAGAAGAAATCGGCAGGTACTCAAAAAAAAATACAAAGAAAGAACGGCAACATATCCAAACCAGCTGGTTGCTCAAGCGAGCAAAACTCTCATAAAAAGAAGATTAAACAGAAAACACCCCACTGACCTCACTAAAGAAATAAAATAGACAAACTCGAAGATGGTATCCCGCCGGGGGTAGCCATCCACATGTTATTTAGCTATTAAGCTAGAAAAATTTACCGAATGTCCAGCTGCACAAATTGTAAATTACAAATTAATTAATAGTAAAAAAGTAAAAGTTCTACACTCTTTAAATGTCGCAATCAATGAATAATATTGTCGCCGGGAAATTGAAATTGCGTCGGATTTTTCCACTTATTCATTTGCAAAAATTTTTTCTTCTGAGAAAATCTGAGCCAAATTTTGCAGGTTTTAATGTGTCGGTATCCTGCAATTGTTTCCCTATTTTACATTTTAGGGTATAGTCCTATTGGGATATTTCCGGCTTACAAACGTCGCGCTTTTGTGCTATTGCTGCACGCCGCACCGTAGCAAAAGTGCATGTCTGAAATTTCTCTAAATGTATTCATTTTGTAATAAATATGGCTACAATATAAAATACTGCTACACTACATACAACACTCACTACGCACATAACACACGCACTACGCGTACTGCACACGCAATACACTCAAATAACAATCTAACTTAATATTTTCAGTTCACTGAATGTTTCTCGTTAACTGTTGGAATGATTCTGTTCTTCTGAAACTGTTCTAGCCTCTTGCTTCAAAATATCAAAACCATGGCAACGTAGTGATGGAAACATCAGGAAAAATTTAAGATATTCTTTGTCAATGCTTTCACTTTCATTGTAAAACTCGGAATTATCCAGAAACAGTAATAAAATTTGAGTTCTTTTTGAAAGCAAGGCTATGGTATTGAGGAAGCGGGCAGGCTGTGCACGAAGCGGGTATGGGGTATCAGGACGTAGTACCACGCCCTGGGACACCTCGATGGATCTGATATACTCCTATAGTCGGGTGGCGGCTGCTCGGTGCCTTTGGCGCCCGTCAGTTCGCTGATCCAGTGCGGAGAATTTCGGAGAAGTTGGTGGGCCCATACCTGCCAAGACCACTCACCTCACCTTCCCGTGGGGCTCCCCGTCACCCTGCACCGGCCTTGATCGGGGTAGGGTGCAAGAGAGTGAGTGGCACCAGGATGGGAACCGTTGTTGACGACTCGGCAACTTAAAATAGAAACATGGATTGCACAACCAACAAGAAGAAAGTTTACGGTGCAGGGGAGGGATACCCCAGTACCGGCGCAGTTGTGGGTAGTAAAGTGGGCTCCACTGCGTCGTCATCTAATGACCATGGTCGCTCGGGGGTGGACCGTCAGGCCCTCGTTTGTGTCTCTGCGTCTGGCGAGGTGGTGGAAGCTAGGAGGATGAAGGTGTCTGAAGAGGACAGTGGACCTCCAAGCAGAAGAACGAGGAGTTCTTCCCGGAGAACCTCGGGCAGGCCGGAGAACGTGTTTCTCGCTCCGGCCACGGGAGGCGATGCCACGCTACCAGTGGCAACAGGAGGACCGCAGACACGAGCGAGGTCCGACGACGAAGAGTCGGTCGCCTCGTTCGCGTCACGCATGTCGGTGGCTTTGACGGCGTCCAGGGGCAAGAAGAGAAAGTTTGTCTGCACGACCCCGGACGTGTCCGAAGAGCTGAAAATGCAGGTGAGGACGAACTCGGTAGCGGACGTCAGTGCCGAGGCAGTCAGGCAGCTCTCCGAAGTGATGAGAGTTGCAACGACTTCGTCCAATTTGACGGGGACTTATATCAAGATCCTCAAGGACGCGGCGAGCTACGTCACCGCCGCATGGACGAACGAATCGTCCAAAAGCATGGGACAAACGAATGGCAGCAACATCGGAGCTACCAAGCTCGCTGACGCGAGACTGTCCGTGCTAGAGGAGGAGAACGCAGCCCTGCGCAATGAACTGGCGAGAAGGGATGCCTGCGCGCACGAGTGTCCGCGGTGTGGGGGCTGGGCTTCCGAGTCTGGCCGCCTTCCGCGCGAGGGTAAGAGCGACAGTGCTCGTCTCGCTGCACTGGAGAGGAGGGTCGAGGAGATCGGACCCTTTATAATAAAAGCGATCGAGGAGCGCTTCGGGAGCCGCCAACTAAACAACCCCGAAACGCGGCAGAGATTGCCGGAGCACTCTGCCATAGGTCGTTCCGCCACCGCCGCCGAGATACCACCACCATCACCCCTGAGGAAGCAGGAGGGTGACGAATGGAAGGTGATGGCGTCCAAAGGGGCGCGACGGAAGGAGGCCAGGGAGATGATGGCAACCGCCGCTGGGGAAGTGGCTAGAAAAGAGGGAAGGGCTGCGGTTCCAGCACCATTGGCGGGACGTCACCAGCAGCAGCAAGCCCAAGGAAGGATGACGGGCGCGGCAAAACCGAGCAGCGGCGCCGCCACAACGAAGAAAGGGCTGACGTCGACACCGAGGACGGCCACCCTCCCTCGCACACCGCGAACATCCGCGGTGACTCTGACGCTCAGTGAGGGATCAAGGATGTCCTACGTCGCGGTGATGGCCACGGCCAGGCGGAACATCCCCCTCACGGAGATCGGCGTCCAGTCGGTCGAGATGAGGAAGGCCATGACGGGCGCCATTGTAATAAAGGTGCCCGGAGACAAAGGCAGGGAGAAGGCGTTGCAGCTGGCGCCACACCTCACGAGAGTCTTCTACCCGACAATGGTCAAAGTGACAGCTTCTACAAGGTCGGCGGAGCTGAGAGTGGTCGGGATAGATATCTCGATTGAATAGGAGAAAAGGCGGCAAGCGCTGGTATTGGCGGCAGGGTGCGTGTTCGCGGAGGTACAAGCTGTGGCGATCGGTACCTCCAGAGACGGCCTCGGGTAGGCGTACGTGAAGTGCCCGGTGGCCGGAGCCGGCAAACTAGTCCGGGCAGGGAAAGTTGCCTTGCGGTGGTCCACCACGTGGATCATCGCTATCCCGATAAGGCCGCTGCAGTGCTTCAGATGCCTGGAGCTGAGATACGTACGGGCAACATGCGTGTCCACTGTGCACCTGTGCTACAGGTGCGACGGAAGCGGACACCATGCAAGAGGCTGTCCCGCCTCCGTACGCAACCGCTGCGTCTACTGGTGGACAGACGAGATCGCGGAAACCTGAAGAGGATGGAAACCCCCCGGGCACAGCCATGGTATGCTACGCCGACGGTACCTTGGTCCTGACCGGGGGTCGTTGGTGGTACGAGACGCTGGGGCTCACGGAGACCGCCTTGGCATGCGCGGTACGCGCCATTCAGGGGCTCGGCTTGAATGTGTCGCCAAGTCAGAGGCATTGGGGTTCTTCGACCATAGCCGCAGAGGAGCCCCTCGTCCTGGACTGTGCGTGGACATCGACGGGGAGGAAGTCCCGCTGAGATACCAGATGAGGTACCTGGGTCTCACCATCGGCAGCGGATGGACGTTCGGGCCGCATTTTGACCTGCTGGTCCCGAGGTTGACAGCAGCAGCCAACGCCTTATGCGGTTTACTGCCGAACATCGGGGGAGCAGGAGTTGGAGTGCGCCGACTTTACGAGGGTGTGGTTCGATCGCGAGTCCTCTACGGGGCTCCTGTATGGGCTGAAGATCTGTTGGTCAATCGTCGCAGCCGGTTCTTGCTGAGGAGGCTGCACAGGACGACAGCTATTCGTATAGCGAGGGGATATCAGACCATATCCTACGCGTCGGCTTCTGTACTGGCGGCGTCTCCTCCGTTCGAATTGCAGGCTCTCGCGCTCCAACGGGTGTACGAACACCTGAGTGGCCTTGGCTCGGGCGGCGGGGATACGCAGCCCACCAACATCGACAGGCCGGTCCAAGACGTTCGGCAGGAGCAGAAACGATTGACCAGGGAAGGGTGGCGCCTTCAACTGCTGAAGGAAGATGCCGCGCGGCCGCACCGATCCGTTGGAGCCGTCCTTCCCAACTAGGAAGCTTGGAGGGTCCGTGGTGTAGTCCCTCTGTCATTCAGGATGACGCAGGTGCTCACCGGTCACGGTATGTTCGGGGAGTACCTGCAAAGGATTCGGCGGGAGGTGACTTCCACCTATCACCACTGCGAGGAGGAGGAGGAGGAGGACACGACACAACACACGCTGGAGTTCTGCCCAGCGTGGAAAGGACCGCGCCTTGTCCTGCGTCTCGCCATCGGCGAGAGTTTAGCCCCCGATGTGGTCGTCGAGGCCATGATGAGGGGCCAACAGGAGTTAGCCGCCGTCTGCACCTACTGTGAGCGAGTCATGCTCGCGAAGGAGCGGGCGGTGAGGATTAGAGTGAAGAGGAGCGACATCGTCAGGGTGGCTCGCAGAAGCGAACCGACGTGCCGCCGCAGGGCCGAGGCAGCACCAACGCCGCTGCCGTCCTAGGTGCGTGCGTCGAAGGAGCCGTCACGCCGAGGAGGATCTGGGTCCCCCCTTGGACTTGCACAGCGCCCATGGAAACAGTCGCTAGGGGGTGGGTGGTCGCCCCTAGCTGCCCAGCTCGACCAGGACGCCTCTCGCAACAACGAAGGGAGACGACGTCGAGGGAGTGTTGCGGCAGCACATCCAAAGAGAGGAACCGGGACACTTCTGTCAAGCGTCATGACGACCACTGTGGTGTTTTAGTCGGTAAGAGTCCGACACTACCCGCCTCCTCCCAGAGGGCGGCTGGCCGTACATGAGGATTTCCCCACGAAATGTAGTAAAAACAGCGTTTTGATGTCGAAAAATCTCCTACAGGAAAGAATTTACTTTCGAAATGTAGTAATAACATTGATTTAACGTCGAAAAATCTCCAAAAGGAAACAAAATACAGTCAAAACCGACGAAAGGCTGCGTTTTGCGAACCGCTGTGCTTGTATCGAAACTAAATGTGGTGTGCGTTACATTCGACGTGTGAAATGTGGTAAAAAGAGCGTTTTAACGTCGAAATAGCACCAACTGCAAAGAAAATACTGTCAAGTTCTACGTATGCTCGCGTTTTGTGAGCCGCTGGGCTTGTTTCGAGGCTAAAAGTGGGGTGCATTACATTCGACGTGTGAAGTGTATTGAAAAGAGCGTTTTAACGTCGAAATATCTCCTACAGGAAAGAAAATACCGACAAAATCTACGATATGCTATATGACGTTATACGTTATACTGATGTGCTATATAACGTTATACGTTATACTGATATGCTATATAACGCTGTACGTTATACTGGTATCATATTTAACGTTATACTTATATGCTCTATAACGTTATACGATATACTGATATTCTATTTAACGTTTTCCTTATATGCTATACAACGATATACGTTATGCTGATATCGTATATAACGTTATACGTTATACTTATATGCTACATATCGCTATACGTTATACTGATATTCTACATAACGTTATAGGATATTCCGTAATACAATATGACGTTATACGTTATAACGTAATACTACATAACGTTATACGTTATACTGATATGCTATTTATCGTTATACTTATATGCTCTATGACGTTATACGTTATAACGTAATACTATATAACTTCATACGTTATGCTGATTTGATATATAACGTTATAGTGATATGCTATAAGACGTTATACGTTATACTGATATGCTATATACCGTTATACGTTATACTGATATTCTATTTAACGTTATACTTATATGCTATATAACGTTACACGTTATAACGTAATACTACATAACTTTATACGTTATAACGTAAAACTACATAACGTTATACGTTATACTGATATTCTATTTAACGTTTTCCTTATATGCTATATAACGATATACGTTATGCTGATATCGTATATAACGTTATACGTTATAACGTAATACTGTATAACGTCATACTTTATTCTGATTTGATATATATCGTTATAGTGATATTCTATAAGACGTTATACGTTATACTGATATGCTATATACCGTTATACGTTATACTGATATATTATTTAACGTTATACTTATATGCCATATAACGTTATACGTTATACTGATATTCTATTTAACGTTATACTTATATGCTATATAACGTTATACGTTATAACGTAATACTACATAACGTTATACGTTATAACGTAATACTACATAACGTTATACGTTATACTGATATACGACTTAACGTTATACGTTCTACTGATATGCTATATAACGTTGTACGTTATACTGATATCATATTTAACGTTATACTTGTATGCTATATAACGTTATACGATATACTCATATTCTACATAACGTTATAGGTTATTCCGTAATACAATATGACGTTAATCGTTATAACGTAATACTGCATGACGTTATACGTTATAGTGATATCCTATATAACGGTATACGTTATTCTGTAATACCATATAACGTTATACGATATACTGATATTCTATTTAACGTTTTCCTTATATGCTATATAACGATATACGTTATGCTGATATCGTATATAACGTTATACGTTATACTTATGTGATACATAACGTTATACGTTATACTGATATTCTACATAACGTTATAGGTTATTCCGTAATACAATATGACGTTCTACGTTATAACGTAATACTACATAACGTTATACGTTATACGTTATACTGATATCCTATATAACGTTATACTTATATGCTATATAACGTTATACGTTATAACTTAATACTACATAACGTTATACGTTATACTGATATGCTATTTATCGTTATACTTATATGCTTCATGACGTTATACGTTATAACGTAATACTATATAACGTAATACGTTATACTGATTTGATATATAACGTTATAGTGATGTGCTATAAGACGTTATACGTTATACTGATGTGCTATATACCGTTATACGTTATACTGATATTCTATTTAACGTTATACTTATATGCTATATAACGTTATACGTTCTAACGTAATACTACATAACGTTGTACGTTATACTGATATGCCATATAACGTTATACTGACATAACGTTAGACGTTATAACGTAATACTACATAACGTTATACGTTATACGTTATACTGATATCCTATATAACGTTATACTTATACGCCATATGACGTTACACGTTATACTGATATTCTTTTTAACGTTACACTTATATGCCATATAACGTTATAAGTAGTACTGATGTGCCATATGACGTTATACGTTATACTGATATGCTATACAACGTTATACGTTATACCGTAGTACTGTATAACGTTATATGTTATACTGATATGCTATTTATCGTTATACGTTATACTGATATTCTATTTAACGTTAAACTTATATGCTATATAACGTTATACGTTATACTGATATTCTATTTAACGTTATACTTATATGCTATATAACGTTATACGTTCTAACTTAATACTACATAACGTCGTACGTTATACTGATATGCCATATACCGTTATACGTTATACTGATATTCTATTTAACGTTAAACTTATATGCTATATAACGTTATACGTTATACTGATATCCTATATCTCCGAGAGGAAAGAAATTACTGTAGAATTCAACGAAAGGTTGCGTTTTGCGAACCGCTTTGCTTGTTTCGACGCTAAAAGTTGTGTGCATTGCATTCGACTTGTGAAGTGTAGCAAGTATAGCGTTTTAACGAAGAAATATCTCCTACAGGAAAGAAATTACTGTAGAATTCCACGAAAAGTTGCGTTTTGCGTGCCGCTGGACTTGTTCCGTCGCTAAAAGTTGTGTGCATTGCATTCGACTTGTGAAGTGTAGCAAGTATAGCGTTCTAACGAAGAGATGTCTCCTACAGGAAAGAAATTACTGTAGAATTCCACGAAAGGTTGCGTTTTGCGTGCCGCTGGGCTTGTTCCGACGCTAAATGTGGTGTGCGTTACATTGGACGTGTGAAATGTGATAAAAAGAGCGTTTTAACGTGGAAATATCACCAACTGCAAAGAAAATACTGTCAACTTCCACGTCAGTTCGCGTTTTGTGAGCCGCTGGGCTTGTTTCGAGGCTAAAAGTGGGGTGCATTACATTCGACGTGTGAAGTGTATTAAAAAGAGCGTTTTAAAGTCGAAATATCTCCTACAGGAATGGAAATACCATCAAAATCTACGATATGCTATATGACGTTACACGTTATACTGATGTGCTATATAACGTTTTACGTTATACTGATATACGACTTAACGTTATACGTGTTACTGATATGCTATATAACGCTGTACGTTTTTTTGATATCATATTTGACGTTATACTTATATGCTATATAACGTTATACGATATACTGATATGCTACATAACGTTATACGTTATAGCGATATCCTATATAACGCTATACGTTATTCCTTAATACTATATAACGTTATACGTTATACTGATATTATAATTAACGTTTTCCTTATATGCTATATAACGATATACGTTATGCTGATATTGTATATAACGTTATACGTTATAACGTAATACTACATAACGTTATACGTTATACTGATATGCTATTTATCGTTATACTTATATGCTCTATGGCGTTATACGTTATAACGTAATACTATATAACTTCATACGTTATACTGATTTGATATATAACGTTATAGTGATATGCTATAAGGCGTTATACGTTATACTGATATGCTATATACCGTTATACGTTATACTGATATTCTATTTAACGTTTTCCTTATGTGCTATATAACGATATACGTTATACTTATATGCTCTATGACGTTATACGTTATAACGTAATACTATATAACGTCATACGTTATTCTGATTTGATATATATCGTTATAGTGTTGTGCTATAAGACGTTATACGTTATATTAATATGCTATATACCGTTATACGTTATACTGATATTCTATTTAACGTTATACTTATATGCTATATAACGTTATACGTTCTAACTTAATACTACATAACGTCGTACGTTATACTGATATGCCATATACCGTTATACGTTATACTGATATTCTATTTAACGTTAAACTTATATGCTATATAACGTTATACGTTATACTGATATCCTATATCTCCGAGAGGAAAGAAATTACTGTAGAATTCAACGAAAGGTTGCGTTTTGCGAACCGCTTTGCTTGTTTCGACGCTAAAAGTTGTGTGCATTGCATTCGACTTGTGAAGTGTAGCAAGTATAGCGTTTTAACGAAGAAATATCTCCTACAGGAAAGAGATTACTGTAGAATTCCACGAAAAGTTGCGTTTTGCGTGCCGCTGGACTTGTTCCGTCGCTAAAAGTTGTGTGCATTGCATTCGACTTGTGAAGTGTAGCAAGTATAGCGTTTTAATGTAGAGATATCTCCTACAGGAAAGAAAGTACTGTAGAATTCCACGAAAAGTTGCGTTTTGCGTGCCGCTGGGCTTGTTCCGACGCTAAATGTGGTGTGCGTTACATTCGACGTGTGAAATGTGGTAAAAAGTGCGTTTTAACGTGGAAATATCACCAACTGCAAAGAAAATACTGTCAACTTCCACGTCAGCTCGCGTTTTGTGAGCCGCTGGGCTTGTTTCGTGGTTAAAAGTGGGGAGCATTACATTCGACGTGTGAAGTGTATTAAAAAGAGCGTTTTAAAGTCGAAATATCTCCTACAGGAAAGAAAATACCGACAAAATCTACGATATGCTATATGACGTTACACGTTATACTGCTATTCTTTTTAACGTTACACTTATACGCCATATAACGTTATACGTTGTACTGATATTCTATTTGACGTTTTCCTTATATACTATATAACGATATACGTTATGCTGATATCGTATATAACGTTATACGTTATACTTATATGCTACATAACGTTATACGTTATACTGATATTCTACATAACGTTATCGGTTATTCCGTAATACAATATGACGTTATACGTTATAACGCAATACTACATGACGTTACACGTTATACTGATATTCTTTTTAACGTTACACTTATATGCCATATAACGTTATAAGTAGTACTGATGTGCCATATGACGTTATACGTTATACTGATATGCTATACAACGTTATACGTTATACCGTAGTACTGTATAACGTTATATGTTATACTGATATGCTATTTATCGTTATACGTTATACTGATATTCTATTTAACGGTAAACTTATATGCTATATAACGTTATACGTTATACTGATATCCTATATCTCCGAGAGGAAAGAAATTACTGTAGAATTCAACGAAAGGTTGCGTTTTGCGAACCGCTTTGCTTGTTTCGACGCTAAAAGTTGTGTGCATTGCATTCGGCTTGTGAAGTGTAGCACGTACAGCGTTTTAACGAAGAAATATCTCCTACAGGAAAGAAATTACTGTAGAATTCCACGAAAGGTTGCGTTTTGCGTGGCGCTGGGCTTGTTCCGACGCTAAATGTGGTGTGCGTTACATTGGACGTGTGAAATGTGGTAAAAAGAGCGTTTTAACGTGGAAATATCACCAACTGCAAAGAAAATACTGTCAACTTCCACGTCAGCTCGCGT
>JACXIJ010000071.1:0-10517 GCA_014825825.1 Bombus turneri
TTGATCTTCCATGTCGCTACGTTTATTTATAGTTTGGTCTATCGTAGAAGGGGGGGGGTCGTCAAGTGTCGGTTTGCGAAGCTCGAATTCGGTTTCTAGCCAAATTGTTAAATTTTATTTTGAATTGTAACGCCGTCTCGCGCTATTGGTAGGTTTTAGCCTTTGTTACGGCGCGTGCGCAGCGCGAGACGTGACACTACTATAGGGTCCGAACATAAAGACTGTGGTAAATCAGGAAGTATTGTAATGTCCCTCCTAGAACCACACTTAGGTAAAGGCCACGCCCTTTACGTCGGCAATTGGTACGCAAGTATTATTTGATATATTACACAAAAATTTTAGAAATGCGTGTGGCGCCGTAAAAAAGAGAAGAAAAGGAATACCAGAAATGAAGGAAAAATTACAAAAAGGAGAAGCGTGCTTTCGCTCGTCTGTAATTATATTAGCCATAAAATGGTACGATAAAAAAGAGATTTTCATAATTTCAACAATACATACAGAAGAATTTGTGGATGTACCAAAACACTACAGTGCACAGGAAATTTTACAGAAACCATCTTGTTTACACGACTATAATAAATTGATGGGTGCTGTAGACATGGTCATCGCCACTATAAATTCTACTCGCAAAACAAAGAAATGGTACAAAAAATATTTCTTCCATATGATTGATATGTGTTTATGGAATTCATATTGTCTGTACAAATTGAAAGTCAACAAAACAGTGCCAATTGCGAAATTAACTAAAATTAATAGATCAAATTTTAAATCAAATAAGAATAGATCAAATTTATACACATTAAATAAGTTTATATCTTTTATGTAGAAATTACGAGTATATTATTTTAAAGAAAAGTCCCTGTTCTTCCAAGATAAACTGTCTGTTACGTCGCATGAGATGGTCCGTGCGAAGTCCCTCGTGGTCTGGCTGCCAAGGCCCACGCACCGTTACAGAGACCCTCAATAAACCTACGAAACCACGATAAACAGAATCTTTTCAACGTAATTTCCAAACCTGCAAGTATTTTCGGTTTATGAATGATCCTTATGGATCGTTATCTTAACTTTCCTAATGAAAAGTGTGAACAACGAATCCGCGTTCTTAGTTCAAAAGGCACACCCACACCGAGCTTTTTTCCGTAATAACACGAGAACGGACTTCACTGTATCTACGACATTAATTCAGTCAACTTAACTGTTTCTACGACATTAGCTCAGTCAACTCTCTGCATCTACGACTTTAGTTCAGTCAATACTCCGGTACCAAGTCGAGAACTGCCAAGTCATCGACGGATCAATCAGTTGCTTCCACTATATTCGAGCTACATCATATCTATACGAACTCGATCTCGTCTATAGATCAGTCCGTTTCTCGACACTGATTCTCTAACTTGAAAACGGTAAGCGTCACGCTATCGGGTCTTCACCCATCAATTAATCAACTGTAACACGTATGTTACGTCGGCCGACTTTCTACCTGGGCCAGGCTACACACCGCTGGCAGGATGGCAGCCACATGTCCACACTTCCTTGTCGCATACCCTCAATAGCCTCAAGGACTCGTCATAAATTTTACGAAAATCTGTCTAAGATCCTGCGAGCCGGATGTAGCATCTGTTTAACAACTGTCCTCAAGTTTATTGTCTATTACGGGAAAGTTAGTTTTCGCACGTACGATGCCTTCCACTATCAACTTTCTTTCGAGGGCGGTTAAGACCCTTCCTAGTCTACCAGTCATCTTATTAGCCAATGAGAATCAATGTTCACTACCCTCACTTTCCTAACCAAAAATGTTATGAACAAATCAGCTGATCCCATGCGCTAGACACACCCATCACTAGCTCTCCTCCGACACAGCATCGTTACTTCATAGTCTGTCGTTGTCCGTCGTCAGGACAGTCCACTCTGTAAAGGATTCTACCCTTAAGTCAGTTCGTTGTTCGTCGTCAAAACAGTCAAGTCTGTAAAGGGTTCTACCCAAGTAAAAATCGTCACTCAACGTTAAATCAATCAACAAGTGTGTAAAAGGTTCAACCCTTAAACTCTTACTTAATTTGCACCGACGCATCAGTGTACCTCTGCATATTCAGTAAACTGTTATGATAAACTATAAGTTATACTCGTTAATTCAGTGTAACTTCAGTCAACCACCCCTATTATCGTAATTGAAATAAGGAGATCGATTAGTTCGTGGCGTCGATTGTTTAATCGTAACGGGAATTTACGACTCCCGTTGACGTGCTTCCTCGCGATCGCGACTCTCCGCGAACGGTCGTAACAACGTACATCTTACGAAATGACGTAACTCTTTATTGTATTAGGTTGTTGGAAATATAGTTATTATAATCTATCAATTGCAGTGTTATACCACATCAACCATCCCTATTATACCAAAAGAAATAAAAGGATCGAACAGTTCGTGATCTCTCTTATCTTAATCGTAACGGGAATTTACGACTCCCGTTGACGCGTTTCCTCGCGATCGCGTCTCCCCGCGACTGGAAGAAAATACACTGTTCATGCGCAATTTATACACTTTCGGCGCGAGGTCCAATTCAGTGGCGGTGCTACGGCAGACCGAATCGCCGTAGCAAAAAGGGTTAATACCGATAAGAGAATCCCAGGTCTGGCTGTCTCTAACCAAAGATCACCGGAAGAAATGAGGTAGACAGCAAGCCCGTGACGAAAGGATGCCCCCAGGGATTGGGATTAGGTCCAAGTTTTTGGAACCATCCATTCGACGACCTGCTGGCTGAACTAACAACAAGCGCGACAGAATGCTAACTGATCGCGTATGCGGACGATATTGTGATACTAGTCGCGGGAAACGCGGGGGAAGAACTACAGAAAAAAACGCAAGTAGTCACACGCGTTTCTAGCTGATGCACCGGGACGAAGCTCACATTATCAGGAGAAAAGACAAAGGTACTGTTAGCCAAGGGAAGACTGGATGCGGAGAGACCACCGATTAAAATCAATGGTAAAAGCATCCGAATGCGTCAAGCCATTAAATACCTCGGTGTGTACTTTGTGAGTGGTCTAAAGATTAACAGGCATGGGGATAAAACAACGCACAAGTGTAGAAACCTACTCAACAGCCTCGCAAGGGTGGCCAAGGCGAAATGGGGACTCGGGCACGCGACCATGCGTACCTTGTACAAAGGGCTATTCGAGCCGATAACCACTTACGCCGCAAACGGCTGGAGCGACCTGCTGAATGGGAAAAAAGGAACATCTTAAGAAGATCGCAGAGTGGCGCTCCTACATGTGACGAAGACCTACAGAACAACAGCTCGTTATTTATGCTGAAAGCATCCTTAAACCAATCAGATACTTTATTTTGTCCTTTATCTCGAGCCATACAGCCAAGTCGTAAATAACAATCTACATAGTTTGGATGTTTCAAAAATGGCTTTGTATAACGAAAATGGCTTTTCTGTAGAACATAATAAACAATTTAAACGACCAATTCCAGTCCGTGTCAAAACTGCCCGACGGATACGAACAGTCCGGCCAGCAAAGCAAAAACCGCTTAATGTCATATCGAAAACAAGTTGACGACATTCGAACACAGTATAACATTACCAATGAAAAGTTACTTGAGCTCTCTTTAGATCTAGAGGAATGATTATCAAAACTTTAATCATTTGTTTCATGAAATGAATGATCCTTACCCGCTGGCAATTTTAAGACCTCCTGAATCGCTATCAGATTCGCTCGTAGATATAGTTTCCTTCGATAAGGCATCTTGCCTTTTGTAGTCTCAGCTGTACTTTTTCCCCAGGACTTAATGCACGAGCAACAAAACAATAAGACGCGGAATTTAGTTTTTGTGCGCGTTAAAATAAAAAGAAAAAGCTACACGCCGTTGGACGCAGTGTCCGCGTGCAAAAAGCGGTACGCCGCTGAACTGAGTGCCTGTGGTTGAAATACGCTGCGAGTGAAATCTACAGAAATAATAACAGACGATGTCAACACAAGGACAGTCGCCGCCTGCCACGAAAGCAAAGGCGGGTCTGCAGGCAACAAAAGCGCAGGATCCTGAAAGAAGCACAGAAACGACAACCCCTAAAAACGTAAGTGCTTGCGCTACGTCAGAAAAATTAAACAACTCTGAAATCAAGATGGGAGCTGATGGAGACAAAAAAGACACGATGGAGGAGCTGCGGCCAATACCCGATATAAGGGAACAGGTCGAGGATATAGAAAAGACGGCCCTGACGTTTTGTCTAGACCCGAGCAAGAATGTCAGTAAGGAGCAAATCGTAACAATTATGTGGTACTTCAAGATTATGAGAAGAGACATCGTGGAGGAGCTCCTGCTATCTATCCGGAAGGCTAGAACAGAGTCCGGGAAAAAAATAAGAATAAAGAAAGCGCAATATTAAGCGTTGTAAGCAAGTCGCGGCAAGCCAGAAAGCAGTTAGAGACGGCTGCCAGGAAAAGAAGCCAAAACAGGCCTCGTATTCCGAAAAGGTTAAAATGACGAGCAATAAGGTTGGGCAAATGGCGATAAAACCACCGAAGAATGTGGTATAATCCGTGCGGAAGGAATGGACGGCGAAATTAAAACCAGCGAAGATGCTTGTGATGTGGTATTTACGTTAGTAAGTTGCCGTAAAAGGGGAATACAAGATACCGCAATTAGGAAAATTAGCGGTAATGGCCTAGCCGTGAAAACCACGAAGTCAGAAGTCCTGAAAGCGCTCACTGAGAACGCGAAATTAAAGGAGGCTGGCTTAAAAGCCAGCACACCACAGAGAAGGTTGCCCCGGATGATCATGTACGACGTCCTAAGAAAGATTCCGGAAAAGGAGGTGATGTGGTTATGGGAGCAATAATAACGGATCGGTTTTAAACTCAACAAACTTTTATTGATCGAAGTCGTGTGTACAAGCGGTTCGTCGGGCTGGTCGGTATAACGGTCGGAAACATTCTGTCTCGAGTCGGATTGTCGAAGACGCTCGTTGGGTCGTCCGCTAATCGTTGGGTTCGGTCTTTTGTCTCAAATGTTTTTGTTTATATTCTCGTCGCCTCGCTGTTACCCGAGACGACGGTTATACAGAGTATCTAACGCCACAGAGGTATTAGCCTGCACGAAGAAACAGGATCAGGACAGACTTAAAGAAGAAGACGTTGCGAACACCAAATTCTGCATCAGGACGGGTCGCAAGGCGGAGGTTTGTCCAATTTTCAAGCAATACTAGACCGCGGTTTTCATATTATAAGTATATCGTGTTATGTGGACAATATCGTCGTAGTGTACTCTTCGTCACTATGAGAATAAAAGCTAAAAAATTGCTAAATTGCCTCAGTCAGAGACAGTCAGAGTGGATGGTAGTCCAATTCAAGACTAATAAAATGGAGATTGTTCTTCCAGAAAATCGCTACTCTAGCAATTTCAAACAAGAACGGAATCAAGCTGTATCGTAATTGAGTCGTTCCGTAAGTGACACTGCATAGTCTGTTGTGAAGATAAAGAATTGACACAACAATTGTCCAAGTTAGACACTACAGCCGATAGCAGCCGGTTATCTTCTTTAAGGAATGGGCCGAAGCCGAGGAAAATTTACACACACAAAAGATCCTATGCAACGATAAGTTCTACATACATACATAGAAACGCGTACGCTACAGCGCAATAGTTCATTTCAATATTTTCATCCCACGCACTCGATCTACGAGTGTGAAAGCATCCCAACAAACGATATCCCATCTAAGAAAGAGTGACTTACGTTCGCGCAACATATTTTCTTTCATATTTATATAAAAATCGTACGCTCGATTTAGACTATGGAAAACTTAGGGCCAACGCGAAGTAGAACGCCAAAATTTCTTCTTATTCGACAGTACTAATTTGTTCCTAACTTCTGAGGTGTGAAAAGTGTAGTAAGAAAGGTTAGACGGATTCAGTTGGTCAACAGATTCGCTACGAGGAATATCTACAAGATGGGTATCGAAATCACACGCATCACCGTCCTCAGTTAGATACTTGGTTCGTCACAACCGAAACAACTTTAATTTAATATGTTTTTTGAAATGTCATGTTTTCTGAGATAGAATCACACGTAGATACCGTTATTATTACACTAAACAGTCATAAGTCATAACATATATATGTTAATTTTAAGTGTATATGCGCTATTATTTCTATACATATAAAAATAGGGGGAAAAGTTTTATATAGAAATTGAATGGTATCAAGGGGGACTTGTACTCTTGTTATTAAGTGCTCCAACCTATGAGCGGCAATCGAAATTTGAAATAGATATATCGCTAAAAAAGTAACAGCAAACACAAACAAATTCGTTTCGAGAGGTTTCTGTAGCGCTTTATTTTTTCGCCAGTAGTATATTACGTTATTTCCTAACATTTGAGATTGTATTTCAACTAAAGTATATTATATAAGTATAATTCTAAAATTTAGTTTTGATGCACATTGCTTCTATTTTCATATTCAAAACTGGCAAACCTGTTCTCACGCTTCTTGAACTCTCACGCTCAGAAAATGGTTTCCTGCCTAATTTCACACACCGACAAAAATACGCATGAACGAAATCAGGAACGTGTTTATCAGAAAGAAATCCGACATAGAATCATCGAGTGAAGTTATCAAACCTCTGAGCTGTTTTATATATGACAATAAGTTTTCAAATGACACGGGGGAAGAAAAGTGAGTTAGGCGCACCCCGTGTTTCAGAAAGTACTATGAGCTGTGGACACCTGTATCACAAATTAAAAATGTGATTTTTGTAAAGATACAAGACCCATATAAGTTCTACAATATAACATACTTCGCTGCAGAAGGCATCCCCTCACAAAGTAAAATCTGCTTCCTGGCGCTCACTTTATTATGGAAAGGAAAGGGAAGAAACTCCAGAACTTAACCACATGGAGGAAGAAATGCTTATGAATTTTCTGTTAACCACGAGAGAAAAGTGCAGAAAAATTGAGGGTAGACGCCGTAACTGAAATGTTTTTGCTTTCAAAAAAATTACATTACGTGAAATACGTGAATCATATCGATAACGGTGATACAATGTCATTTAAAACATTAAGCGGGAAACTGATTTTGATGTGCTCTCCGTTCGAGCAGCGTGCAGACGTGGGCACGGGAGATACGAGTTAAAGTATAAGCAAACGATAAACCAGACACCCGGTGACGATTTAGTTTCATTTTATACAAATTATAAATGGAAAATAATAAGATGGGTCAGTCAATCCTCGTAGTTTCCGTTAAAAACGGAACTACGCCTTCCTATCTCGGAAAATAATGTGAAAAAGAATTGTTTGTATTGTTCGATGATTCCATGAAACGAAATAATGTTAGCATCCACATATCTTTTTTTTGCGTTCATGTCTACAGGTATCTAATTACATAATTACTTATATTATTACATATTAAAAGAGGGGGATTAAAATGGCGGATTTTAGGCTACATTCTTATAGTACAATATAAATATACATAACAATAAGTATAGTTAATAACTATATCGAAACAATATTCATAAACAATATTATATACGTTCACCGCGGAAAGTATGTTGACATCCTACAATATGACCTGTTCGATCAGAGATTCGGAGGTAAACGAAAGGTTCGTCCTTCCGAATCGTCTAATGTGTTATATAAAAGATAAGCATAGGACACGAAGCGGTATTGTGTTTACGCTGAAACAAACGAAAGACAAGGACAACGTAAACACAAGAGAACTGTTTCGCGCCCTTACCTGTCTTTCATATGACGAATTCAAGTTAAAATATCTGATGAACAGTTCTTTTTAATTTTTTCATAAGGAATACAAAGACAGATCGATGAATGTATTAAAAAGAAATATGGTTCCATTTGCAAAAATCAAGTTAATATGGAACCCTACTACTGGATCTATAAAAAAGTAATTTGCACCGTATGTGATGTCTTCATTCAAACTAAACAATTTTTGTTAAATATTTTTGTGATAACATCAATCTCACGTGAGATTATCTACCGCTTATCGTTTCACCATTGTTTAAATATTGAGGTTAGGTTTCTATGTATAATAAAATATTTACGTATAGAATACATATAAAAATTGAAAGTTTTAGACGACTTTGTAGATATCAGACTTGGTATATTATTTGAATCATATCCATATCTAATTGTAATGACTTGCAAAAGAATCTGAGAACTGAGATTCGTTTTTTTTTCATTCATAATTTTTAATTAATAAATAGGAAAGATAACGAATGAATATACTGTATCATTCTTTTTAAACGAAACAGTGCATTTTGCGATTAAAATGCAGACATTACAGCAAATAATACAACAATAGTAGACAATCAAAAAGAAGTAGGGAAAAAACATTACAGCACGGAAAAAAATTTATGAAGAATTGTATTACTGGAAGCTTCTTTGTTATCACGAAGAGCATCAAGGGAGGATTCCTAAACAAATTTCGTAAAAAATTACTATCTATGAGATAAATACAATACGCGATTCGAAGAACGATGAATATTAACAAAAACATAATTATTTTATAAGAACATAATATTCAATTAAAGAAATAATTTACGTTAGGTTCTGTTATTAGTAACCATTATCGATGACCGACTTTATTTTTCGTTCTCAATAAGCATTATCTTTGATGAAAGCATTTTTTAGCGGAAGAAAATAAAATGGAAAGAACGATATAACTTTTATATAAAAAACTATAATCAATATATTTAATTAAAATTAAAACATAAATACGTATAACATCCCTCTTTCATGAATATAAATATGTAAATGCAAGTAGTACATTAGAGAGGAAAAATATAATAAAAATAAGAAAAACGAAAAATAAATAAGAAAACTGTATTGGTTTCTACGACTTACTTCCACATGTGGAATAATCTATCTGGATACCATATGACCCATCCTAGAGACAAAAAAAAGTTATTAGATTAAAATAATTCCCAGAAAGTTTTTAATTCATAAAATTTACAAGTATAAAGTATTTATCCTGAATAAATCCTTTTTATAGAAAATTGCAAGTAAACTTTCGAATAACCAGATTTTATATATTATATAGCAACTAGCACTTCTTACCTGTTGTTCAAACACTTGCTAAACACAAAAATTGTAACGTTCAAATAGGCAACTATTCCGTAGCACGTCCACACCACCGCGTCTCGAATAGGAAAGACTGTTGAACAATACCATCGCTAATAAAGGCAGATTCGTACTGCTTGTTCATTGGCTACGCTTCTGGACTAGAAGGGAATCCTGTAACACTGCGCAAATGTCTCTGCGCCGATTATATTTCAATTTTACTACAATACAATAACGACTTTACATCTTGAAAATTGTCCCTATTACGCTGCACATTTTTATTTAGATATTATATATCAAAGTGCATAAAATATGTAAATGCAGAATATATTCAAATTATGTAATAATTGTACAATATTTTACATTGTGAATACGATCTTAATTGCTTACCATGATCTTTTATTATAGTTTGTTTACGGATTGTCAAATTCAATGTAAATAAAAATCGCAATTAATATATATAACCTATAGAATATATGTATATATAACATATATATAATATATAGTATAGTATGTGTATATATTATGTATATAATAGTAACTAAATTATGTCTATAATATATATACATAATAAAGTATAGAATATATGTAAATATACATATAACGGATAGAAGAATTATTGAATAAAAATCAAAAGTTTTATATGATAGCATGCAATGTAATGGTCTTTTAAATAAAGTTACTTTTATGCTGCTACAAATAATTTGAAAATCTGGAAAAATCTACGACCAACAAAGATAGTTCGAATCTATGGATATATGTATATGCTGCCCTGGAATCAATATAAAGAAGAAAATATTTAATTTAATGATTGTTCTTCTCTGAAGCATAAGTAATGCTAGAAATATTTAGCAAAAGATGGAGGCTATATCTGCAACCGCCAGTGAAAATTGTGGAACTGCTGTACATATACGTAAGTATAATACATGGCATAAATCGCTACAATGCTTATAGCTATATCGAAGAAGATACTCTATACGTAACAATTCTTTGACCTCGACAGGACGAAAGTATGATTCTAGGAAACAGTGTATACAAAGGCGTATTATACATGTACGATGTATATGTACATATTTTGCTCACTGTCAACAATATACAAGGAAGGTATTTTTATGTGTCTTCACAACAATGTTTTAAAAGCAATTTCTTGCTTTCCTATCTAAATAGAGGATAAAGGATCAGATAGAGGAGAGAATACTAGAATTCTACAGGATATTTTGTTGTACGTAACGAGTATAGCAATGATAGCTTTTTTTTATTATTTATTTATTTGAATTTTACAATTTGTCCAGAAGGACATTTGGTAAAATGTTATAACTTGAAATTATAGCATGTGGATGGTTACCCCCAGCGGGGTTCCATCTTCCAGGTTGTTTATCATATTTATGTTGTGAGGTCTGCGGGATGCTTCTTCTTCAGTCTTCTTTTTATTATGGTTTCAATTGTTT
>JACXIJ010000072.1:0-10465 GCA_014825825.1 Bombus turneri
GTATCAAGATATTACGTATAACGTTATATAATGTTACGTTATAACGTATAACAACATATAGCATATCAGTAAAGCGTATATAGTTATATAATAGTACGTTACAACTTATAACGTTATATTGTATTACGTTATAACGTATAATGTCATATAGTATCAAGATATAACGTATAACGTTGTGTATCACTATGTTGTAACGTATAACGTTTTATAGCATTACGTTATAACGTATAACGTTACACAGCATTAAGTTATAGCGTATAACGTCATATAGTATCAAGATATAACGTATAACGTTATACAGTAATACGTTATAACGTACATCGTTATATAGTATTACGTCATAACGTATAACGTTATATAATATTACGTTATAACGGATAACAACATATAGCATATCAGTAAAGCGTATATAGTTATATAACATTACGTTGCAACGTATAACGTTATATTGTATTACGTTATAACGTATAACGTCATATAGTATCAAGATATAACGTATAACGTTGTGTATCACTATGTTGTAACGTATAACGTTATATAGCATTACGTTATAACGTATAACGTTACATAGCATTACGTTATAGCGTATAACGTCATATAGTATCAAGATATAACGTACAACGTTATACAGTATTACTTTATAACGTACATCGTTATATAGCATTACGTTATAACGTATAACGTCATATAGTATCAAGATATAACGTGTAACGTTGTATAGCATTATGTTATAACGGATAACGTCATATAGTATCAAAATATAACGTATAACGTTATATTGCATTTCGTTATAGTGTATAACGTTACATAGCATTACGTTATAGCGAATAACGTCATATAGTATCAAGTTATCGCGTCTAACGATATACAGTATTACGTTATACCGTACAACGTTATATAGTATTACGTCATAACGTATAACGTTACGTAGCATTAGGTTATAACGTTTAACGTTACATAGCATTACGTTATTCCGTATAGCGTCATATAGTATCAAGTTATAACGTATAACGTTACATAGCTTTACGTTATAGCGTATAGCGTCATATAGTATCAAGATATAACGTATAAAGTTATATAGCATTCCGTTATAACGGATAACGTCATATAGTATCAAGATATAACGTAATACGTTATATAGCATTCCGTTACAACGGATCACGTCATATAGTATCAAGCTATAACGTATAACGTTATACAGTATTACGTTATAACGTACAACGTTATATAGTATTACGTTACAACGTACAACGTTATATAGTATTAAGTAATAACGTATAACGTTTTATGATAATTACGTTATAACGTGTAACGTTACATAGCATTACGTATAGTCGTACCGTCATATGGTATTACGGCATAACGAGTAACGTAATATAGCATTACGTAATAACGTATAAAGTTATACAGCATTACGTTATAACGGATAACGTTACATGGCATTACGTTATAGCGTATAACGTCATATAGTATCAAGATATAACGTATAACGTTATATGGCATTACGTTATAGCGTATAACGTCATATAGTATCAGGATATAACATATAACGTTATATAGCATTATGTTATAACGTATAACGTTATATAGTATTACGTTATAGCGTATAACGTTACATAGCATCACGTTGTAATATATAGCGTTGTAAATTGATACGTTATAACGTATAACGTTATATAGTATCACGTTACAACGAATAACGTTGTACAGCATTATGTTATAACGTATAACGTTATATAGCATTACGTTATAACGTATAACGTTACATAGCATTAAGTTATAGCGTATAGCGTCATGTAGTATCAAGTTATAACGTATAACGTTATACAGTATTACGTTATAACGTACAACGTTATATAGTATTACGTCATAACGTATAACGTTATATAGCATTACGTTATAACGTATAACGTTACATAGCATGAGGTTATAACGTATAACGTTACATAGCATTACGTTATAGCGTATAGCGTCATATAGTATCAAGTTATAACGTATAACGTTATATAGCATTACGTTATAGCGTATAGCGTCATATAGTATCAAGTCATAACGTATAACGTTACATAGCATTACGTTATAGCGTATAGCGTCATATAGTATCAAGTCATAACGTATAACGTTATATAGCATTACGTTATAGTGTATAACGTTACATAGCATTACGTTATAGCGTATAACGTCATATAGTATCAAGATATAACGTATAACATTATATAGGAATACGTTATAGTGTATAACGTCATATAGTATCAAGTTATAACGTATAACGTTATATAATGTTACGTTATAACGTATAACAACATATAGCATATCAGTGAAGCGTATATAGTGATATAATATTACGTTACATCGTACAAAGTTATATAGTATTACGTTATTACGCATGAAGTTATATAGTATTACGTTATAGCGTACAACGTGATACAGCATTATGTTATTACGTATAACGTTATTTAGCATTACGTTATAACGGATAACGTTACATGGCATTACGTTATAGCGTATAACGTCATATAGTATTACATCATAACGTATAACGTTATACAGTATTATGTTATAACGTACAACGTTATATAGTATTACGTCATAACGTATAACGTTATATAGCATTACGTTATAACGTATAACGTTACATAGCATTACGTTATAACGAATAACGTTACATAGCATTACGTTATAGCGTATAGCGTCATATAGTATCAAGTTATAACGTATAACGTTACATAGCATTACGTTATAGCGAATAACGTCATATAGTATCAAGATATAACGTATAACGTTATATAGCATTATGTTATAACGTATAACGTTATATAGCATTACGTTATAATGTATAACGTTACATAGCATTACGTTATAGCGTATAGCGTCATATAGTATCAAGTTATATCGTATAACGTTATACAGTATTACGTTATAACGTATAACCTTGTACAGCATTATGTTAGAACGTGTACCGTTATATAGCATTACGTTATAACGTATAACGCTGTATAGTATTACGTTATAGCGTACAACGTTATATAGTATTACGTTATAACGTATAACGTTATATAGCATTCCGTTGTAATATATAGCGTTGTAAATTGATACGTTATAACGTATAACGTTATATAGTATTACGTTATAACGTACAACGTTATATAGTATTAAGTAATAACGTATAACGTTTTATGATAATTACGTTATAACGTATAACGTTACATAGCATTACGTATAGTCATACCGTTATATGGTATTACGGCATAACGAGTAACGTAATATAGCATTACGTTATAACGTATAACGTTATATAGCATTACGGAACAACGTATAACGTTGTACAGCATTATGTTATAACGTGTACCGTTATATAGTATTACGTTATATTGTACAACGTTATACGGTATTAAGTTATAACGTACAACGTTATATAATATTACGTCATAACGTATAACGTTATATAGCATTGCGATAAAACGTACAACCTTATATAGTATTACGTTATAACGTATAACATCATATAGCATATCAGTAATACGTATATCGTTATATAATATTACGTTATAACGTATAACGTTATATAGTATTACGTTATAACGTATAACATTATATAGTATTACGATATAACGTACAACCTTATATAGTATTACGTTATAATGTATAACATCATATAGCATATCAGCAATGCGTATATCGTTATATAATATTACGTTATAACGTATAACGTTATATAGTATGATGTTGTAACGTATAACGTTATATGGTGTTACGCTATAACGTATAAAGTTATATAGTATTGCGTTACAACGTACAGTGTTATACATTACTACGTTATAACGTGTAACGCTATATAGTATTACGTAGTAAGCTATAACGTTATATAATATTACGTTATAACGTATAACATTACATAGCATTACGTTATAACGTATAACGTTATATAGTATGACGTTGTAACGTATAACGTTATATAGCATTGCGTTGTGACGTATAACGTTATATAGTCTCACGTTACAACGTGTAACGTTATATAGTATTACGTTATAATGTATAACATCACATAGCATGTCAGTAAAACGTATATCGTTATATAATATTACGTTACAACGTACAACGTTATATAGGATTGCGTTATAACGTTTAACGTTACATTGTATTATGTTATAACGTACAACGTTATATAGTATTACGCTATAACGTATAACATCATATAGCATATCAGTAACAAGTATGTTGTTATATAATATTACGTTATGACGTATAACGTTATATAGCATTACGTTATAGCGTATAAAGTTATATAGTATTATGTTGTAACCTATGACGTTATATAGCATTACGTTATAATTTATAACGTTATATATAGTATTACGTTGTAACCTTTTTTTTACGTGGGGAAATCCTCATGGACACCCAGCCGCCCTCTGGGAGGCGGCGGGTAGTGTCGGACTCTTACCGACTAAAACTCCACGATGGTCGTCTTGACGGCTCTCGGGAGGGTCCCAGTGCCCGTCGTTAATTCGCTCCCAAAGACGCTCCCTCGTCGCTCTCCCGAGTTGGGTGTGGGGAGGCCTCCTGGTTGATATTGGCAGCGAGGGGCGGTGACCACCGGCCCCCCTCCCAACGCCGCGTTCTGTGGACCGTCGTGCAATTGCGAGGAACGACCCAGACGCTCCTCGGCTTGACGGCTTTCTCTTCGTTGTCGTCGTCGCGCGCTTCTATGCCAGCGGCGATGGTGGTGGTGCCGCGGTCGCGCGGCGATGCGACGAAGTTCCTCCTGGTCTTCTTCCTGCGCTAGCGACCCTGGCGGGGTCCCTTCGCTTCTCCCTGATTCTCTCCGCCCGCTCCTTTGGTAGCATTACCTTCTCGCAAAAGGAGCGGACGGCGGCCACCTCCTCTCGTCCCCTCAACATGGCCTCCACTGGGGCCTCAGGGGATAGCCTGTCGCCAATGGTTAGGCGCAGTACACGGCGCGGCTCTTCCCACGCTGGGCATAGCTCCAGCGTGTGTTGCGCCGTGTCCTCTTCCTCCTCGCAGTGGTGACAGGTGGACGTCACCTCCTTCTGGATTCTCCGCAAGTACTCCCCGAATATGCCGTGGCCGGTGAGCACCTGCGTCATCCTGAACGTAAGCGGGGCGCCGCCACGGTCCCTCCATGCCTCCCAGTTGGGCAGGACGGCGCGGACCGCCCGGTGTGGCCGCACGATGTCCTCCTCCAGTAGCTGGGCGCGCCATCTCTCCCACACCCTGTGCCTCGTCTCCCTCCATACGTCCTGGAACGGTCGGTCCTTGTCCGAGCCCAGTGCCTTCCGGTGGTTGTACACCTGCTGGAGTGCGAGGGCCTGCAGCTCGAACGGGGGAAACGCGGCCAGCACCGACGCCGACGCGTGGGATACCGTCCTGTATCCCCGCACTATCCTTAGCGCCGTCGTCCTATGAAGCCTCCGCAGCAGGATCAGGCTGCGCCGGTTGGCCCTTAGATCTTCGGCCCATACGGGGGCCCCGTAGAGCACCCTCGACCGAAAGACTCCCTCATAGAGGCGGCGAATTCCAACCCCCGCTCCTCCCAGGTTCGGCAGCAGGCTGCACAGGGCGTTGGCCGCTGTCGTCACTCTCGGGATCAGGTCCTCGAAGTGGGGCCCGAACGTCCACCCGCTGTCGATGGTGAGGCCCAGGTATCTCATTCGGGCCCCCACCGGTACTTCCTCTCCGTCGCACCTCACGCACAGCCCGGATGGTGGGGCTCCTCTGCGACGACGGTCAAAGAAGCCCAGTGCCTCCGATTTGGCCGGTGACACTCTCAGGCCCAGTCCTCGGATGGTCCTCACCGCGCACACCACGGCGGTCTCCGCGTTCCCCTGCGCCTCGTACCATCCTCGTCCGCCGGCCATGACCAAGGTGTCGTCGGCGTAACACACCAAGGCCGTGTCCGGCGGCATGGGGCATCGAAGAACCGAGTCGTACGCGGTGATCCATAGGATGAATCCCAGGACCGACCCCTGCGGGACCCCGCACTCGACCGCTCTCCTTTCTTCTCCGTCCTTGCCGGCGTATGTGATCCACCGGTCACACAGGTACGACCGGGTCAGACGCACCAGGTACGTCGGCACCTCCGATCGCTCCAGTGCCTCCACTATCCTGTCCCACTGAATGGAGTTAAAGGCGTTGGTCACATCCAGTGAGACCGCGATCGCCACTCCCTTCCTCGCGACCATATCGTCCGTGGTTGCTCGCACCCGCCTGACCGCGTCCACCGTTGATCTCCCCCGGCGGAACCCAAACTGGCTGTCGCGCCATCCAGGCGTACGCCTCGTGATATGGGCCTCCAGACGGGCGGCGATTATCCGCCCGAAGAGCTTGCCCACCTCGTCCAGCAGGCATTTCGGCCTGTACGCCGACGGTGAGTCCGCCGGACGACCTTCTTTCCGCAGCAGGACCAGCCTCGCCGATCGCCATGCCCGGGCATAGGCGCCCTCCCTCAGGCATCGGGTGTAGAGATTCTGCAAACGGGGAGCCAGGGTCTCCATCGCCTCCGCCCATATACGACCCGGGATTCCATCCGGACCAGGCGCCACCTCGCCGCGGGACGCCATCCTCTTCGTTGCCGCGAGCAACTCTTCTTTCGTTACTCGCAGCTCTTCGCTCCACCCCGTGGTCTCGTTGGGGTGGGAGACTGGCATCCTTCTCGTGTCGCGGCCGGCGCCGCCCGTGTCGTCCTGCCTCCGTCGTGGGAACAGGGCACCCAGCACATTGTCCAGCAGCCCTGGCTCCATGCTCGCGATCAGCGGTGGGGCTGGTGGTCGAAGCCTCTTCGTTACCAGTCGGTTACCAGTCCCCACGGATCGGCTTCGACCGACTCGACGAGTTCGCTCCAGGCCCGAGCTTTCGCGGTCCGGATCTCCCGCTGGAGCGTGCGCCTCTTCTCCTAGTACTCCGCGTAGAAGCGGGAGATCCTTTCCTCGTCGCGCATTCGTCTGCGCCTGGCCTTTTGGTATCTCCTTCGGGCCCGGGCGCATCCTCTTCTGAGCTCCGCGATTTCCTCCGTCCACCAGTAGACACCCCGGTTTCGCGCTCCATAGGCGGCTTTAGAGCGCGGCATCGAGGCGTCGCAGGCCGAGGTCATTCCTCTCCGCAGGTCCTCCGCTTCCTCGTCGATGCTGCCGTCCTCCCGCGTTGCCCGCGCGTCCCAACTCCATGCGGACACGGAGACAGCAGCTTGGAATAGATCTTGATTCCTTTCCTTCAGCCGCCATCTTGGTGTTGGCGGCACACGGAAGCGATGCGGACCTCGGGCGTCGTTGTCGTCGTCGGCTCGTCCGGTGGACGCAGGTTCCGGGACCAGTCTCATCGTCACGTAGAGGTGGTCGGACAGGGTCTCGACCCCCTCTTCCACTCTCCATCCCTGTATCCGTCGGTGCGGTCTGGCGGTGGCCCACGTTAAGTCGATCACCGAGGACCCCCGCCATGCCACGCACGTACTCGCTGTTCCTGCGTTCGCCAGCAGCAGCCCCAGTCCGGCGGCCCAGTCTGCCAGCACTCTTCCTCGCGTGGTCGTCCGTGTGTCTCCCCATTGCGTGGAGCGGGCGTTAAAGTCCCCCAGCACGAGCACTTGACGGGGGGGACATCTCCTCCTGATGCAGCTGCCCACTCCGTCGAGGAAGACACCGAACTCATCCAGGCCGCAGTTGGGGGAGACGTACACGCCCAGCACGGCTATTCCGGCCCACTCGACCGCGACGTAGCCGTTGCCGCGTTCCAGCAGGGTGCCGGTAAAGCCGGGCGTCGTAGATGCCGTCCATCCAACTGCTGCTGTCCCATCCAGGTCCCCGAACCAGTTGGGGGAGTCGGGAACGCGATGTGGCTCCGCTATCATCGCGAGGGCGACTCTGCTCTCCCGGATGGTCTGGAAGAGCAGATCTTGCGCTCGCCTCGATCTTCCTAGGTTGGCCTGGAGGATGCGTTGGAACTCTACTGCCCCAACTCCATGGCCTCCTCCGGGCCATCTACCGTTGCTGCTGTTGTTGTTGTTTTTGATGCTGCTGTTGTTGTTGCTGCTGTTTCGGCGACGGTAGCGGCGGCTGCGGTGGTGCTCCCTTTCGTCCCTCCCACGGTGGCTGGTTCGTGGATGGGTCTCCTCCTCCTACTGTTGTTGTTTCTTGTTCTCGGCGGCGAGCACGCCGCCCCGCCCATTCTATGGTTGGCGGGTGCCCCGAGCGATTCGCACAGGGGGCATTTTGGTGCGGAGGCGGGGCAGCGCCTCGCCCGATGACCGCTTCCGCCGCACCTGTAGCACAGGTGCCCTCGCTCCACGGCGGACGTACACGTCACCTTCACATGTCCTAGCTCCAGACACCTGAAGCACTGGAACGGCCTCTTCGGGATGGCGATGACCCTCGCGGTGGACCATCCCAGGGCGATGCTACCTGTCCGGGCTATTTTTCGGGCATCGGCCACCGGGCACTTCACGTACGCCGACCCGAGGCCGTCCTTGGAGGTGCCTATCTCCCCGACCTGCACCTCCGCGGTTCCGCATCCTGCGGCCAAGGCCGGCGCTGCCCTCAGCTCCTCCTTCCTCATTGATATGTCGATCCCGACCACTCTCAGCTCCGCCGTTCTCGTGGGAACTGCCACCTTGACCGTGGTCGGGTCGAGTATCTTCTCGAGGTGCTTCGCGAGTTGCGAAGCCTTTCCTCTGTCCTTGTCGCCGGGCACCTTTATGATAATGGCGCCCGTCACAGCTTTCTTCATCCCCACGGATGAGACGCCGATTTCCTCCAATGGTACGTTCCGCCTGGCGGTGGCTATGACCTCCGCGTAGGACATCTTCGAGCCCTCACGGAGTGTCAGCGTCACCGCAGATGTTCGCGGCGCGCGGGGGAGTACTATGTTCTTCCTGGGCACTACGGACGGTACTTTAGCCGCGGTAGCGACGTCGCCGGCGCCGTTCGGTCTTGGCGCTCCCGTTGTCCTCTTCTTTTTCTTCCTCTGTTGTTGTTGTTGTTGCTGCTGCGGCGGTCGGCGCGTCGTCGTTGTTGTTAGTGGTGGCACCGGCATCGGCACCGCAGTCCGTCTTCCTATAGCCACCGCTTCTCCGACAGCGGTTGCCCTCTTCTTTCTCCTCCTGCTCCTCGTTCTTTTCGATGCCACCACCCTCCATTCGTCGTCGTCGCCCTCCTGTCTCCTCGGAGGTGCTGGTGGTGGCATCTGGTTCGCTGTAGCGGTGCGAGCTGCCGCTGGTCGCTCCGGCGACCCCTGCCGCGTCGCAGGGCTGCGTTTTGGGCGACCTCCGAGACGCTCCTCGATCGTCCTAGCTATGGAGGATCCAATCGTCTCAATCATCCTCTCCAAGCCAGCGAGAGGTATGCTGTTCCCGCACGGGAGGCCGCCAAATCCGGAGGTGGTGGTGGTGCCATCGCCTCGCTGACTTCCTTGCGTATTTGCATCCCTTCTGGCAAGTTCGTTGCGCAGGGATGCATTCTCCTGCTCCAGCCTGGCCAGCCTCGCTTCGAAGAGCCTGGCCATCGTATCTCCTCCTCCTCCATGCGCAGGGCCACTCATTCGGTTCCTCTCCACCGTCCATATGGCGGAGATGTGGCTCGCCGCTTCCTTAAGGGTCTTTACATAGGTCCCCTTAAGGTTGGAGGAGTTGGTTGCCACCACCATTATCTCGGACAGGCGCCTCAACATCTCGGCGTCGGGGTCCGCCGGCGAGTGCGCCCTCATCTCCGTGAGCAATTCCTCCGGCACGTCCGGGGTCGTGGTCACCAGCTTCCGTTTCTTGCTCCCGGACGCCGTGGAAGCCACGGACGATCGTGACACGAACGAGGCGACCGAGTCCTCGACATCGGATCTCGCTCGCGCCCGCAGTCCTCCTGTTAGCGTGTCATCCCCTCTCGCTGCCGGAACGAGGAATTCGTTCTCCGTCCTGCCGGCCGTTCTCCGCGTGGAGCTCCTCGTCCTAACGCGTTGAGGTGTGCGGTCCTCTTCGAACACCTCCATGCTCCTATCCTTTGTGTTTTCGCCAGTCGTAGAAACACGAACGGGGGCCTGGCTATCCACCCCCGAGCAACCGTGCTCGTTAGATGATGACGCAGTGGGGCCCACCTTACAACCCACAACTGCGCCGGTACTGGGGAGTTCCTCCCCTGCGCCGTAAATGTTTTATCTTCCTTGTATTGTTATCCACCATTATTTGTATTAATCTTCGGAGTCCTCGACAACGGTGTTCCATCCTGGCGCCACTCACTCTTTCGCACCCTGCCCCCCGGACAATGCCGCCGCTGCAGGGTGACGGGGAGCCCCACGGGAAGGTGAGGTGAGTGGTCTTGGCAGGTATGGGCCCACCAACTTCTCCGAAGTTCCCCGCACCGGATCAGCGAACTGACGGGATTCCAAGCACCCGCCAGCCGCCACCCGACTGTAGGGGAACATCAGATCCATCGGGGTTTCCCGGGGCGTGGTCCTACGCCCCGAGAACCCA
>JACXIJ010000074.1:0-10430 GCA_014825825.1 Bombus turneri
CGTGCGATGCTTCCCGCTAGCGGCTTTATCTCGAGGGCGGCTAGCATCCTTTTCTAACCACCAACTTAGAGATTGGCCAATTAAAGGCGGCATTCATTTCCCTCACTTTCTGAACGAGGATTGTCCTCGACGAATCCGATGATCTCGTGTCCTGGGACACACCCCGTCATAGTTTTCTTCGGCAGCATCACGATGACGGGGAGAGACATTCTTGTATGATCTCGTCCGTGAGTGGGACGGCGTCTTGGCGATCGGTGAATATTTCACGTTTTAGTACGGAGTGTGACTTATACTATTGAAAGGAGTATAGTCGTTGTCCCGTTGACCGCGGATTCGTTATCGAACTTGGGATCATTGTCATTAGCATCTCGAGTATCTAGTTACCACGGCTACTTGTCAAATTCTGTAATGATCGTATCCGTACAAGTAGATACTTTCTCTATTGCGTAACCTCGGTGGCTGATTCAGGAGAATATTCGTAGCACGCTCCTAACCCTAATCTTAATGCTTCTTCGACATATATATTACATATGTATATTCCCAGTAAACAAGGAAGTCCTATTGGAAAGTGGCGACAATGTATATCGCCGAAGTGCCTAATGAGTCATCAGTATCCCAACGGTCCTTTTTTTTTTTTTATACGTGGAGATATCCTCATGGACATTCGCCGCTGCGAGATCGCAACAGCCGAGTAGTGTCGGACGCTTACCGACTAAAACTCCACGGTAGTCATCCTGACGTTTAGCAGAAGTAGCCCCGGGGTCTCTTGCGAAATACTACCAGGGGGGCACTCCTCGTCGTCTTCTCCCTGCTGTTGGTTAAGGGAGGCATCCTTGTCTGAGTTGGGCTGCTAGGAGGGACCACACCCCTTAACGCCACATTCCCTGGTCTGACGCTCTTAGGGCGGCGGCAATGCCGCGCCCCTGCGGCGTACGAAATCTCTCTGGTGCGACGTTCTCTTTGGATCGCGCGTTCTTACCCTCTTTCTTTCCGCTCGCTCCTTCACCAGCATCAGTTGCTCACAGTAGGAGCGAACGGCGATGAACTCCTGCCGCCCCCTGAGCATGGCCTCGACGACCGCTTCGAGGGCTAATCTCTCGCCGATGTCGAGCCGTAAGACGCGCCGCGGTTTTGCCCACGCTGGACAAAACTCCAGCGTGTGCTGCGCCGTGTCTTCCTCATCTTTGCAGTGGTGACAGATGGAGGTCACCTCCCGCCGAATCCTTAGCAGATACTCGCCGAACACTCCATGGCCAGTGAGCACCTGCGTCATCCTAAAGGTCAGCGGGACCCCGCCTTGGTCTCTCCAGTCTTCCCAGTTGGGAAGCACGGTGCGAACGGCCCGGTGTGTCCGCAAAGCGCCTTCCTCGACCAGCTGAGAGCGCCACCGTTCCCAAATCTCCAACTCCGTCTCCTCCCGGACGCTTGGGGCCGACTGGCTGTCAAACGACGGCGTCGTACGCCCGTCCAAATGCAGGGCCCTCAGGCGGTCGTACACCCGTCGGAGCGCAAGGGCCCGCAGCTCGAACGGGAGGGACGCCACCAGCAAGGTCGCCGACGCGTAGGATATGGTCCTGTATTTCCTCACTATGCGGATGGCGGTCGTCCTCTGCAATCTCCTCAGCAAGATTAGGTTGCGGCGACTCGCTATCAAGTCTTCGGTCCATATGGGAGCCCCGTAGAGGACTCGGGACCGAACCACTCCCTCGTAGAGTCGGCGAACGCCCACTCCTGCTCCGCCGATGTTCGGTAGTAGGCCGCATAAAACGTTGGCTGCGGCTGTCACCCTCGAGACCAGGAGCTTGAAGTGCAGTCTGAACGTCCATTGGCTGCCGATGGTGAGACACAGGTGTTACGTTCTGTTTAGCAGGCGAACGAGAAGGTAGCGTCAGCTGGTGTTTACTGCAACCAGCAATAGCTCCACTTTCGGCTAACCTACTATGTGCGGGAATACTAGCATGGGAGAGAATTAAAGTTGTTCGAGAGCAGATTATTGATTTAAAATAGTTTATTTTGAATCTTACTCGATTGACAATTTACGTTTCTTCGGTGGACAAGTTAAATATTCAGTAGACGAACACTGATTAGTTCATTCGATAACAAAAGGTAAATATTGTCGAATTCGAACTCCAAAGCTTCTCAAACTATTGCTCCAAAAACTGCTGCTCAGAATCACTGTTTCAAAACTACTCTTCCAAAATTACTGTTCCTGGCTTTTCTGAGTCACTACATTTATATCCGTCGGAGGTGGAAAAAACGTCCGTCTTTCCTTTGAGATGTTTGGGAAGATCCCCAACGTTTGTTCAACCACCGACCCTACTTACAATTCAAATCATCACAACAAAAACACAGTACAATAACGTAATTAGACGAGTCCTCGCAAAACATGACCTCCAGCGGCTTCAACTGCCTTTCACCTTGAATACTGTAGACACGATGTCGAATCGCCGTTTCAACTGTTTCGATTCGAAGAAATTTATCGATCCCGACTTCGCGCTACGGAACGCGTGGGTCGCGGGACGTAACATCAGGTATCTCATCTGGTGTATCACCTGGACCTCTTCCTCGTTTATGGTCACGGACAGTCCAGGAGGAGAGGCTCCTCTGCGGCGGTGGTCCAAGAATCCCATGGCCTCGGATTTGGCCGGCGATACGCCCAAGCCGAGTCTCTGGATGACATGTACCGCGTATGCCGCGACGGCCTCCGTGAATTTCACGGTCTCGTTCCACCAACGTCCCCCAGCCAGGATCAATGTGTCGTCGGCATAGCATACCATACCTGTTAGTGGGGGCATAAGACATCGAAGAAGAGAGTCGTCTCAAAGGTCCTTCTGCCAAATGTTCGAGATGGAGGCAGATGTGGCAAAGGTCACGGACGCCTAACAAATGCGTGGATAGTGGGGATATTGAGAAGTGACAAAGAAAAAAGAAACAGATCCGATCGAAAGCCAAATTGTAAGAGCTTCAGTCTTAGAAAGTCGCGGCTGGAGTTCAGAAGTAAATTATAGTTAGTGTAAACCAAGTGCTAAGAAATAAATTCTCTCTTTTTTATTTTTTATTTTCTTTCATTTTCATCTTCGATTTTTCTTGTTTATTTTACGTAACACTCGCTTGCGCGAGTTCCGACTTATGTAAGTGGACAATCCTGTACAATGAAAACTTTTTCGTATATACAGAGCTATATACTCATCTACTTTATATAACTTCTCTTGAATGTAATGTACTTAGAAATAAGTCATTACATGTCTCACACCGCAGTTCAGATAAAATATAAAAGAGCAAAATTGAGAAAAATGTTAATTCCTGGCAAAACTTCAGAAATGCTGCCTACCTTCCGGTTTCGATGACTTTAGAAATCGATATTCTATACAACTTTGTCCTATACATATAAGGAATAGACTGGCCTAGTTTCCGAGATATTATTTTTTATTATTCAATTACAGATATCGAGATTGACAGCGTGAAGGTGCTGCGGTACTAGCACAATGAATAGGGAATTTACAGAAAAATTAAATAAGATGAATTCCATCGAGGGATTTTATGCCGGAACTGGAATTTTTATAACTGGGGCATCTGGTTTCGTGGGGAAAGGCCTCCTGGAGAAACTAATACGCGTGTGTCCACGAATCGTCGTTATTTTTATTCTGCTTCGTCCAAAAAAACACCAAACGGTGGAACAACGGTATAAGAAGATCATAGATGATTCCGTACGTAAATAACATTTTCGTTGCTTTCAATATTTAAGACATTCACAAACCAAACCGATTAATTTCACATTTCATTAATTTCTCAATTTCATATTATATATATAATATGTATGTGTGAATATATATATATATATATATATATATATATATATATATATATATAACAATATGTTGATAGAAAATTAGTATATTCAATAACAATCTATACTGGAAACTGAACTTGTACCTTTTCTCCTTCAGATTTTTGATGATATCAAAGCAAAGAATCCCTCAGCATTAAAAAAGATTCACCCCGTAGAGGGTGACATAACTCTACCAAAATTAGGTCTTTCGCAAGAAGACAGAAATATGTTGATAGAGAATGTAAACATATTGTTCCACGTTGCGGCCACTTTGAATTTCAAGGAGACCTTGATTGGGGCCGTGAATACAAATGTGAAAGGTACTATTAGTATCATTGAGTTGTGCAATGAACTGAAGCATGTAATTAGCGTTATCCATGTTAGCACAGCTTATAGTAACGTGAACCTATCAGAGATTGGGGAAAAAGTGTACAGGTAAGGATAAATGATATTTAATATTTAAATTATATTAATAATTAAATTTCCTTAAACATTTTTTATTATCGTAAATAACTCTACTTTTAAAAATCAATAAACAATGAAAGTAATTGATGATGATAATAATAATAATAATAATAATAATACAAAGCTATCAATTTATCTAACTAACGCTTACGTGTATCCATTGAAATAAAAAAATGCTTGTTAAAACAGGCGTAAGTCTAAGAAATCTTATATAGAGGCATTTCTAACAATCTGCTAATGATAAAGATTAGGTGTTGAAAGAACATTTTTCTGGGATTTCCTTTTATTAACTTTTGTCTTGTCCTCGTTAGATTGGAATAATTAACTCCAGTTTATATTCATATTTTCGTATAAATAAACATGATTTAAGAAAGAGAATCTAAACAGAAATTGTATGAATTTTTTTATTTTAATGCTTCCCATAACTTCATCCACAGTTTAGTGACAGTTATAGCGTGACAAATACAGGATTATCCACCTAACTGGCTATAACATAGAGATATAAGAATAGAGTGTGCGAGCAAGCTGTAAAGATAATATAGTGATAGACAGAGAAGGCTACATAGAGGCCCCACGTGCCCTTGTCTAATAATGCATTTGTGCATTAAATATGTAAACGTAAACAGTAACGTCACGTACCGGTCGGTGACGGATAGTATGAGCGATTTCACATACACAGCTCTGGGAACTGTTGTTGCTGTAGGGGCAGAGGGGCAGAGGGTATTAGGTGTCAAAAGATGTTTCTCAGAAATAAGGCGTTTCAATCAAATTGCTAGGATTCGCCGCGCAACACGACTTGTATCTGCCACTGAAATCTACTACTGTTATGAAATACACGTGAAATACTTTATTTTTACCTTAAGTACGTTAAAAAAAACTTATGAAAAGTGGTTTAGTTTATATTATCTATGTTTAGTGGCAAGCAATTTATAAAGCACACCTTTAGAAATTCATAGCTCTAACTCGTTCTCTAGAGTTTCCAGACTTGATACGCGGCCGTGCATATGACTTGCGCACTTTGTTTTGTGTTTATGATGGGAACACTGTAACATGTGTCATGTTACTATGTTAGAATCATATATCATACGCCATCTATGAGCTATTGTCAGAAGTATAATGAGATGAGAACGCAAAACAATTTCATTGCCGCTGATTAAGGAGAAATAAAGAAAGTCGATAAGGAGAGAAGGATCGCTGTTCTGTACATATTATAGGATAAAGAGAAGCGAGCCCTGTGTTTTTGTCAAACACAATTTCATGTCCCTGTGCACTCACGAGGCTTCGAAGCAAGCATGTGCGTTTACTTCTGTGCATTTTCCTGTGCTCAATTTTCTTCTCTTTTCTTCGATAACTGAAATCTTGAATTATGTTTACCTCAAATGTAATTGTAATGTAATTATTTGTATTTTTACAAACTTCGTTACCCTTTATCTACATATTTCATTCGTTATTTCTTCTTTTTAACCGTTGAGTTAATCATTTTCTTCTACGTTGTAACATAAAATTTAGTAATTATCTGCTATGAATATATCGAACGTACAAATGACAAACAAGAGAAGATAAATAGATGCAGCGAAATAACTCATAGAACGTAATTATTGTTTAAAAAACGGGTATCGTTTTTTACTTACAGTGGCATCAAAATTAAACTCCGTCGACGACAATGCCGACGACGAAATCGCTCGATGTTCTCGTCTTACCATACTTCTGGCAAAAGCTCATAGATGACGCACGATATAGGATCGTAGTGGTATATATGTTGCACTATTGCTATTCTCAATGTTTTCGGGAGTGCGGATTCCAAACTACATAGATGATACTATATGATATCCTATTGTTGATAATTTTTCAGCACGAGTTTACAACCATCTAACGTGATCAAGATCTGTGACAGTCTTGATGAAGAGTCGATTAAGCAATTAGAAAAAAGAATTTTAGAAATTCATCCAAACACATACACGTTCACCAAGAATCTGGCAGAACAGATTGTATCCAGCAACAGTACAAATTTCCCAGTTGCGATAGTGCGACCAAGTATAATTAGTGCCTCGCTGAATGAACCGTGTCCTGGTTGGTTGGGCAGTATCACTGTACATATAGGTATTTCTATAAATATTTATAATGTTAATTCTTCATCATTGCATATTTCATTTACACATATTGCATGTAAGAGCGTTCAATTATACTCGTGTGTGATTTCGAATAATATAAATCTTTCGTATCACAAGATCTTAGTTCTCCTTAACTGTCATAAGGAAGGAATCAATCAGCAATGGAATAAAGCAGCGTCAAATTTTCACTCACTCATTCAAAAGTATGTGAAAATATACTTTTTGCGCAAGGTGTATAAATGCTGTTGTTTCGTTCACTCGCGGAGAGACGCGATCGCGAAAAAGCACGTCAACGGGAGTCGTAAATTCCCGTTACGATTAGACGATCGACGCCGCGAAATGATCGATCCCCTATTTCCTTTAGGATAATAGAGGTACTTAAAACGAATATGACACTGGTTATAACAAAATATGAATTACAGTTTATTCCAACAATTTTGTAATGAATATAGTTACGCTGGTACATATGTATAAGTTAAGTAGGTGACTGATCTAAAAGTGGAAACTCGGTCAAAGGTGTTGGCCGTTCGAAAGATGGAAAATCAGTGGAGTTCGGTAACGATGCTGTGGCGGAGGAAAGCTAAGGATGGGTGTGTCTAGCGCAAGGAACCATTGGATTTGTTGATGACAGTTTTGGCTAGGAAAGTGAGGGCAATAGATATTGCTTCTGATTGGATAATAAGGCAGCTGGTGGACTAGGAAGGGTCTTAGTCGCCCTACAGAGAATGTCGCTAACGGAAGATACTGAACGTAACAAAAACCAACTTTCCCGTATCTTCCCGTAGTAGACAATAAACTATTCAATGAAAGAATATTTGTTCGGTCTTAACTAGAAAATGGCTGAGTTTTATGGAGGATACTTGAGACTATTGAAGGTACGCGGTATGGATGTGAAGACATCTGGTTGCCATCCTGTCCGCGACGTGTGGTCTGTTCTAAGTAGAGAGTCGGCCGACAGCTGTTGATAAAGACTTTCTTTTACATACATGGGGAAATCCTCATGGACCCCCGCCGCCCTTCTGGGAGGCGGCGGGGTAATGTCGAACTTACCGACTAAAACCCCACGGTGGCCCACCTGACGCTCAACAAAGGTGTTCCGGAACCTTTTTCGAATTGCTGCCGGAGCACTCCAGCGTCCTCTCTCATTCTGAGGGAGCCATCACTAAGGTCTAGTTCGGGCATTGAGAGGGACCACCCCTCTCAACGCTTTCTTCTGGGTCGTCGTGCAAGTCCGAGGAGATCCCAGAACCTCCTATGACCACTTAGGACGGCGCAAGGCCGCCCTTCGGCGCGGAACACTATAAGAGCGAGAAACTCCTTTGCGAGCATTACTTCTTCGCAATAGAAGCGGACTGCGAGGAACTCCTGTTACCCCTCAGTATCGCTTCCACGATTGACGACGGGTCTAAACTCTCGGCAATCGCTAGTCGCAGGACACGGCCGGACGAAAGTCCAGCGTGTGCTGGACTGTGTCCTCGCCCCCTTCGTAGTGGTGACAGGTGTTCGTCAGCTCTCTTCCAATTTTCTGCACGCATTCATCGAATACTCCATGCTCGGTGAGTACCTGCGTCATCCGGAAGGATAACAGGAGCCACGGACCTGATCTTCGGCGAGTAGGTCGAAGCGCCACCGCTCCCATACCTCTCTCCTAGCTTCTCCCCGAACGTCTTGGGCCGCCTGCCCGGCGGGGGAGGAATCCCCGCCCGAGCCCAGGTCCCTCAGGCTTTCGTACACCCGTCAGAGCAGCAAGGCCTGGAGTTCGAACGGAGGAGACGCCGTCAGGACAGACGCCGACGCATAAGATATCGTCCGGTATCCCCTTATGATCCTGATGGCGGCCGTCCTACACAGCATCCTCAGCAAAAGCAGACTGCGACGACTCGCCATCAGATTTCCTGCCCACACCGGAGCCCCGTACAGGATCCAGGAACGGACGACTCCCTCATTTAGTCGGCGCACCCCGATCCCGACCCCACCGATATTCGGCAGCAAGCCACATAGCTGGTAATAAAGACTACCATGGCGTTATTATGCCTCTTCGGTTTGGAGGAGATTCGTCCAAAAAAGTTTGTGTAATATTGCTCTTAAGCTTGGAAATATAGATGAGAATGTGGCGGCACTCGACAGCAAATACCACCATTCAGCACTAACTAGTGTTGGACGACGGCAGCACAGTGGTTAGCACCTTTGGTTACGAACGTTCGGGACCCGGGTTTCAAATCCCGGCGCGTGTGGTCTGATTTTTCTCCCACGAATTCTAAATCAGAAGAAAAAGCAACAGTACCCGAGCATCTACACCAGCAGCAGCACTATCAGCCACAACTATCTACACCTCACACTAAAGAAATAAAATAGACAAACTTGAAGATGGTGTATTTTCGTCCAGTCGCGGGGAGACGCGATCGCGTTGAAGCGCGTCAACGGGAGTCGTAAATTCCCGTTACGATTATAACAATCGACACCACGAACAGGTCGATCCCCTTATTTCTTGTGGGATAATAGAGGTATTTGTTGGTGAATAAAACTGTAGTCTACAGTCTTATAATATTTATATTTTAACAACTTATTACACTTGAGGTTCCGTCGTATAGGAAGATATAATTGATATAGATGATGAAGACTAATAATTGGTAGATGAATAGTATTAGGGGACTATGTTTTATAGAGACTACGCGAAGCTTATAAGATGAGTCGTGTTGCTTGTACGACGTTTGGCAGAACAGTGATGACCCGTCTCGTACAATTACGGAGGAAAGCTCGGTATGGGTGTCCTTTTTAATGGGAAAATAACCTGCTATTTTTAATGGACAAACAACCGCTTTCTCCGTAAATTATAAGAGCGTGCAATAAACCTAAGGACTGTTTTAAGGACCATCCATGAACCGACAATACTTATGTGAATAGAAAATAAACTGGGAAGATTCGGTTTATGGTGGTTCCTTAGGTTTATTGAGGGTCAGTATAACGGTGTACAGGCCTCGGTGGCCAGACCATGAGGGGCGTCGTACGGACCGTCTTACGCGACGTAACAGATGGTATCCTGCTGGGGGTAACCATCCACGTGTTAATTAGCAATAAAGCTAGAAAAATTTACCTAATGTCCAACTGGAGAAATTCCAAAGTACAAATTAAGTAATAAAAAGAAACAAATTTTTGAAGCTCTACTTTTGCTGTCAGTTACGAATATCCTTCCTATCTATTTATAGCCACATTTCGAGACAGTCGAGAAGCATGAATCAGTTTTAACCAAGTTTATTGTTGCAGCTCTCGGACTGTTTATCAGCAGAGGTTTCGCTAAAATAGCATTATCTAATCCAAACACAATAGTAGATACAATACCCCTTGATTATGTGGTTGACACGATATTATGTGCCGCATGGCACGTCACGCAGCATCGTGATGTGAACGTCAAAGTGTACAACTGTACGAATAACGCACGTCCTATCAAGTAATGTTTATTACGTAATTTTTTCAAGTAATTTAATTGAATTGTTAGAGTATCGTAAAACTTGTAATTTATTTAAGCGATACGATCAATGGGAACGCCGATAATTGAAAAGCATTTCATCGTAAATGAAATAATTCAAATGCTAAAGATTATATATAACTGAGAAAACGACATTAGAAGTAAAAAACGACTATACTAAATTTCTTCTGTGTACACATACAGTTAACTCATTTCCATTTAGCTGCATGAATTATAAAAACGTGCTAGCATTTTTTTCGAATCAAATTCGTATAATCAGATCAGATCCTTAAGCAGATCGGACGTGTTTGTAAACCGAGCATCGTTCCCTTCCCTTCAATCATTTAGTGCGCGGATGTTTGCCATTTAATTTTTTATAGTATTTGCTTATAAATCAAGTACGTTTCATCGTGTGTGGATCGTTTGTATCGAAGATGACTTGCAGGTATTTTACAGCCAGTTCTGCTTATCCTTCGTTCACTTTTTTTTTTTTTTTTTTTTTTTTTTTTTTTTTTTTTTTTTTTTTTTTTTTTTTTTTTTTTTTTTTTTTTTTTTTTTT
>JACXIJ010000075.1:0-10419 GCA_014825825.1 Bombus turneri
GCCATCATCGGCCTAGACTCTAACGCGAAGTCGCCGCTGTGGTGCAGTAAGAGCGAAGACGACAGAGGAAGAGCCCTAGAAGCCGTCATAGCGCAGTACGGCCTTCACGTGCTTAACCAACCAGGACAGGCCTATACGTTCGAGACGACTCGAGGGCGATCGAACATTGACATAACCTTAGCGAGTCCAGAAGCAATACTGCTCGTGAAGAGATGGACAGTTCACGAGGACGGAACCTCCAGTGACCACAGGATACTGGAGACGCACCTAGATCTCGAGAAGAAAACCATCGAGCCGCAGCTTCAGGAAAGACGCTACAACACGCGGAAAGCCAACTGGGAGGTGTTCCAGAGAGTTATCACGGAAGAAAGTGAGATACTTCGAGGGACAACCATCCAGCAGGCCGAAGATGTTGAGCGAATGGCCGAACAAATTCAGGCAGTCCTTACAAAAGCCTGCGACGCGGCCATCCCCAGGAAAGAATGGCACGTTAGATCGGTACCATGGTGGACCCCGGAGCTTACGCGAGCAAAGAGGAACACCTACTGAGCAAGGAGAAGGTACCAGGGGACAAAGGACCCCGCAGCGAGGGAGGAAGAGAAGCTGCGGTACAGGAAAACAAGGAAAGAACTCACGCAGATGATCGCGAAAGCCAAAAACGAAAGTTGGCGAGAGTTCGTAACTAAGGAAGGGAACAAGCAGCCATGGGGAATACCATACAGGACGGTCTCGGGTAAACTCAGGAGAGAAGAAACAGTGTCAACTCTGCGAACGCCACAAGGAGATACCACCAACTGGCGAACAACCGCGGAGGCGATGCTGTCAGCCCTCCTACCAGACGACCAAGAAGATGCAGACACACCGGAACAAGCAGCAATTCGAAGAAACATGGTAGCTTCTACAAACGTCGAGGACCCCCCCGAATTTCAACCACACGAGCTCAAAGGAGCTATTAAGAGATTAACGAAGGGCAAATGCCCTGGCTCTGATCTTATAGAAGTGGAGGTACTACAACATGCATGGGGAGGCATCCAACAAGAGCTCCTCAGGCTAATGAACGAATGCTTAACCTGGGGGGTGTTCCCGAAAAGATGGAAGGTTGGAAACATCATCACCATTCCCAAAGGTCCTGATCGGGACAGAAATAGCCCAAAGTCATACAGACCGATTTGCCTATTGTCAATGGTGGGCAAATTACTGGAAAGACTAATGGCTACTAGGTTGACGCCCATCTTCAACAAGCAAGGAATGTCTTCGGACCGTCAATACGGCTTCCGCGCCGGTAGATCGACAGTGGACGCGATAATAAAATTCCGAGAAAAAGTCACGGAAATGAGCGACAAGAAGTATGTTCTAGCAATCGCGCTAGACATATCAGGAGCCTTCGACAACGTCAGGTGGCCGATAGTACTGCATGAACTAAGGAAAAGGGACTGCCCGAATAACCTATACCAACTAGCAAGGAGTTATTTCTCAAACAGAACCGTCCAAATAACCGGGAAGACTGAGACAATCAGCAAATTCGTCACCAAAGGATGCCCGCAGGGGTCGGTGTTGGGTCCAAGCTTCTGGAACCTAATATTCGATGACCTGCTGGCCGAGCTAACGGAGAGCGCGATAGACTGTGAACCCATCGCGTACGCCGATGACATAGTGATTCTAATCTCTGGAAACGCGAGAAACGAGTTACAGGATAAAGGGCAACTAGCAGTTACACGAGTTTCCAAATGGTGTACCAGGAAGAAACCATCGTTATCGGCGGAAAAGACGGAAATGCTGCTTGTCAAGGGCAAACTGAACATGGAAAGGCCACCGACCATTAAAATAGATAACAAAAGCATTAGAATGACCGAAGCAATAAAATATTTAGGAGTCCACCTCGAAAGGGGTCTAAAAATCAACAAACATGTAAAGGAAACAACGGGAAAGTGCCAAAAACTATTCAACAGCCTCGCAAGAGTGGCCAAGACGAAGTGGGGACTCGGTCACGCAGCCATGAGAACACTGTACAAAGGGCTGTTCGAACCGATAACCACGTACGCGGCGGCCGGCTGGAGCGACCTGCTGAACAGGAAGATAAAAAGCGTACTAACAAGAGCGCAAAGGATGGCACTCCTCCAAGTAACGAAGGCATACAGGACGACGTCAACGGAGGCACTGCAAGTCATCGCCGGAGTCATGCCCATAGACCTGCTAATCGAAATCAGAGCGAGGGCACACAGGAAGAAAAGAGGCCTAGACGAGGAAGCCAACCAACAAACCATCACCAAGGAAGCTACAGAAAAATGGCAAGAGCGCTGGCAAGCGACGCCGAAGGGTCGAACAACGTTCCAGGACTTCAGCAGTGTAAAGGATAGGCTCGAGAGCCGCTGGGTGAGGCCCGACCACTACATGACACAGTTCATCAGTGGCCACGGAGACTTCAACAGCAAGCTCAGGTCATTCTGCCTGAGTGAAGTAGACACCTGCGACTGTGGGGAGACGGAAACCCCTCAGCACATCATGGAGAGTTGTCCGATATACAACGAAGAAAGGCTAAAAATGCGGAGAGCGCTACAAGATCTAGACCTGCACTGGCCGAAGGAGGGGTGGGAATTCGTAACGAAAGACGTATACCCCCATTTCCTCCAGTTCGCAAGGAGCGTTCTGCAGGCGAAAGAAAAGAAGAGAAGGAGAACACATCCGGAAACAGGGTACGAATCGCCACAACAACAAACCGCAGACAGGAGAACAACAGGAACGAAGGGACAGACAAACCGCCCCCCTAGACGGAGCTCAAGGTTAGCTCGACAAGGCCCAAACGGGAGCGAAGCCAGAGAGGAGGAAGAAGAAGAAGAAGCAGTGCCTACGGCACTGAACAACAGAGGGACCAATGACAGCAATGTCAGCGCTGACGAAGAAATACAAGAACAGCAAAACGGACAGCATCAGGAAGAAGAAGAACCCAAGGAAACGACAGCGGCACACACAAAATAGGACAAAACACAAGTAACCAAGACATAGGAAGAAAGCATGAAAGCAAAGGAGGCGAAGGATGACACCGAACTGAGGAAGATCCCCTGCGACCGTCCGCGCAGGCGGCACTTATGCAAATGAATGCTGTGACGGTGCAGGGGTAATAATCGGCTGAGAAGCCAACCTGCTGGGACCGAGCCGCAAGCTGGGAGCTCCGCCTCCTCGTGGCCCCCGCTGGTAACGGTGCGGCGGGATGCCAGCATCTCGCCGCGCCGGCTAAGCGAGCTGCTGCCCGAAAGGGTAGGTCCAACTTGTCCAATGAACCGAAAGGAGAAGGCAGGGTTTTTCCAAGTCGCGCGCCGACCACCTACGCGCGCCGTTCCCTGGGCAGCGGGCGCCTGAAAGTAGGTGTAAAAATTACGAACACCTTTAGCGAAGCCAGTATGGGTCTTAAACCCGAGGTATGGCGCGGTCGGCGATAAGCCGAGCCTTAAACCGCTTACAATACTTGTATCTTCGGGGTTCCCTGCGATCGTCCGTGCAGGCGGCACTCACACTGATGAGTGTTGTGACGGTGCAGGGGTAATAATCGGCTAATTTGAGAGTCAACCTGCTGGGGACCGAGCGAAAGCTGACAGCCTCGCCTCCACGTGGCCCCCGCTGGTAACGACGTCTGCATTGCAGCGTCGGCTAAGCGAGCTGTCGCTCAAAGGGTAGGTCCAACTTGTCCGATGAACCGAAAGGAGAGGGCAGGGTTTTTCCAAGTCGCGCGCCGACCACCTTGCGCGCCATTCCCTTGCAGCGGACGCTGGGGAGTGGACAAATTTGAGAGAAGCCAGTATGGGTACTAATCCCGAGGTATGGCACGGTCGGCAGATGTCGGCGCTCATAATACTTGTATCTTCGGGGGTCCCGCAGGGAGGACCACCGGGTGTACATGGAATTTTTAACCTCACTGTACACCCGCTTGCATGAGTCTATCGGCGCTGGCAAACCCACGTTCCCGAAGCCAGGGGGGACCTCGGGACAAGCGTCCCGCTTACGTGAGTCCCCTATGTACACCGCAGGGTAGGTCGACGGTAGTGCAAGGCGTTTAAGTACAGTTACACTCTCCTACGTGGCCTTGGGAAGTAGTGCACCCACGATCCCGTAGCCAAGGGTCGGACCGTCGAGGTAAGTGCAGGGACCGGACCATCAGCGCTGACCGATGCCCGTTGCCTTGAGGCCCTCGCTAACGTGAGTCCCATCCGGAACTGTTGAGGTCGGTTAGCAGGATCTCCGACCGGCAGCGACGTAGCGGGTTAGCAGCGTCCCAACTGCTCCGGAACCATCCTGGAGAGACGGTAGGGCTAGGAAAGATCTCCGTTCGACTTGAGACGAGTGACAGTCCCTGCAGGCCTAACTAATCCAGGTTGCAAGGTAGTCGGCACCGAGTGCGCTGGTTGAGCGAGATCCCAATTCCTATGGCCTTTGGGATGCCCAAGTCGGGTATGGCCACGACCTCGAGGTACGGACTCTTTACCTAAAGTCGCTTCGGCGCCAGATATTAGATGTATCTTCGGGAGATAGATTCGGTATATTACGGACCAACGTATTCCTTCCCTTGTCTCACCTACTTTGCTAGATTGGAAGTGTTTAACGGGTTTAGCCTTAAAAAAAATCCCGATATAGGTGATGTCTATAGTATAGGTATATCGTCATATCGCTTTACTTACACATGCGTGTAATGATGGAAAGAGAGAGAGAGAAAGGAGAAAGGAAACGAGAGATAAACAAGAGAGAAAAGGAATATAAGGAAAAAAGAAAAAGGAGAAGAGAAAAGAAGAACGAAATTAGAACAGAAAATGAAAAAATGCGACCGAGAGAAGAAAGTACAGCATTTAGAAACACTGAATGCTATTAGAAGTCGTTCTGATGACTTTCGCAAATTTTTAAATTTGGGCATACTTCCTGATTGTAAAACACTTGAAATCAACTTCTCTCTTAGCTCACTTGGGATTCTTAAGCAGAGCGTGTTCTGCGTCATCGGACTCGTCATCGCAGTCCCAGCATCGACTCCTCGTATCATTCTTTATTTTCTTGCGGTACGTATTGAATATACCATGTCCGGTTAGGATCTGGAACGCGTAGTAATAGGAAATGGAATACTCTGCTGTTTTTCTTAAACAGGCATGCATCCTCAATTAAATTTCTATTCCAGTTCTTTGTTCTATAATCGAACCATTCTTTTCTCCACTCATTTTCGGCCTCTTTCTTCAGTTCTTTTGTTACATCTGTGAAAGTATATCTTGTCCTCCCTGTTCTGGATTACGTGTTATATGGGTTTTCTATGTCTTCCCACGCAGCTGTACCATGACTAATTGTTAATATTTATTCCCAGATACCCATAGACTTTTTAATTTCTATTATAGTGTTTCCGACAGTTATTCTTTTTTTTTTTTTTTTTGGCGATATGCCTTCCTGTCAAGAGAATCACTTCGATATTTCTTGCGCAAACTGGAGTCCTGTTAGATCGTAAACAGCAGTTTATGACTAGTACCATTGCCTCCCTTTCGTCTGGCTTCTATGTATCCATATTTTTTACGGTCTGCACGAATGTCAGATCAGCCGCAAGATCTATCGCTGCACAGTCTTTTATTTCTTTTAATTTGTGGAACTCGCCGATGTAGACCATATTTCACAGGAGAGCACACCTGGTCTTACTTTTGCATTCAAATTGATAATCGTCTCTCTTGTTCTAACAATTTCTTTATAGATAGAGATTCAATCTTTACCACCCGTTCCAGGTTATCTTTACCAGGATAGCTTCCAGCCTGTTTCATATTATTGGTCGATTCTTCAGTCTTTTTCCACTGGACTTTGCCTCACTGTCAAAGGCAGGTTTACGGTGGCCATCGTTTCCGCCTCAATTTTCTTTCTGCACCTCTGTTCTTATATAATCCACTCCCCACTAGTGCCATGTTCCTTCTTCTCACGGCCAATCTCTGGGTCGTTGACCAGCTCTTCCTTTCTTCTTCTGATTGTCGTTTCGGAGTCGCCGCTTCCGGATGCTATGACTTTTCTACCCACTTTCCGTGCACAGGCTTCGACGTAAATAGAGCCGATTCTCGTTGCGCGTTCACAAGGGTGTATCTGTCCACATTCAGCAGGCGAGATTACCTTCCTATTCGATCCCTTGCTCGCAGAGGTCATTCCACTATCGGTTTGGGTGCCGACATATGATATCCTTCCCTCGCTTCTGCTTTTCGATTTCCCTTCCAATGTTGGGATATTCGTAAAACGACCATTTTCTTATTCCTTAGCCGCTCCATACCCCTGTATGTTCTATCCCTTTTACCGAATTTATTCAGCCAGACTTTAACATTTCTAAAATGCTTAACACCGTCGCTGTATTGTTTATCCATGGCTGGATCCTTCTTGGCTGCATCTTCCAGATTCTCTCTGATCATATTGGTATTTATAAGACCACCACAAGGATCTTAATTAAATCTCTAATTTCATTTGGCCTGAGGATAAAAGTTTATTCCACCTCCGACGAGGACAAATATGTGGCCCTAGTTTTCGTCATCATCCTGCTGTCGCAATGCAGGGCCTTCTTAACTTTGTTCCTCACCAGTCTAGGTGCAGTCTACATTTTAAATCTGTCCGTATTCGGGATACGATAATCGCTGTTATCTGTTCCATCAGCTGAATATTCGTTTGACCTGAATAAGTGTGTATGTGGCTTACGCGCTTTCTTGCAATTTGCACATTTCGGTGATTTTTTAATTTTTGGACAGCTTTTGAATGTGTCTCCTTGTGAACAGTGGTTTTACGTGTCTACTATTTTTTTGTAGTACCTCGATTCTCACATCTTCTCTAAATCTTAACATTTGAAGCATCTGTTCACTAATGTATAGTCCTTTATTGGACATGCATGCCATCCTATGTATAGGCGTTCAGTGTCGTTGAAAATTTTCCTGAATTCCAGGCTGACATATACTACTTAGTTTACTGTTATTTTGTCATTTGGACATGTCCTGAAAAGAAGTTTAAATTCATTAGTGAACTTACTTTCATTGGATCTTGATGGATATCCTCACAATTCTGATCAAATGACTGCCAAGAGTTCTTTTTTCGTAACATTGGTTTGTATTCCGTAGATGTACATTCTGAGGCTCTTCTTTGCCAGAATCTCGCTATGGCTCTCACATCGTTGAAATTTTTGTTTTCGGAACGTATTCCGGCTCTTGCTTGTTGTAAATTTCAATGAGGACTCCGTTCTAGTTTACCATACCTACAAAGAAGACGAGTGCTTGTTTACTTTCCTCGCTGCTTACAAATTTTGCTGCTTTCCGTAGGGCAGACTGCTATTGCATGCCTGAGTGACATCTGTGCCTGTTAGATTTGCTTAATCGAGTCCCTCTTGCTTTGTCTAAATTTGCCCACGTATAATGTTGGTTTGTTTATCTTCTTCAGTGCTTCCGTGATTTTTCTTATTCTCTGTGACTTTCGCATCCCATTCACAGGTGTTTCTGTCGATGTCTGTCTGTTACCTTCAGGTATTGCTTTAAATGCTGGTTCTCTTCTGCCACCTTCTTACTCTACTCCAGAACCCGGATTACTTCCTCTTTCAGGTTTTTAATTTCTTTCTTATTCATCGAGTTCCTGACTTTTTTAAAAGGAAAAATTATTAAAAATGGAATCGAAAATGAATAAAGTTTACGGTGCAGGGGAGGGATACTCCAGAGTCGACGCAGTTTCGGGTGGTAAAGCGGGCCCCGCTGTGTCGTCATCAGACAATCGTTGCCTTGTTGAGTGGACAACCAGGCACTCGGTCGTATTCGTGTCTGTGACGCGACCGTTGGGGATGACGCGGCGTCCGCCGCGGACTTCAATATGTCGTTGGTTGCCAGGGTCGCCGGCGTGTAAGCAACCGGCATCGAAGAGATCGCAGGTGCCCGCTGGGAGCTGTACCCCTTGGACTTAACCCCTTGCCTTACGATTTAAACGCATGCCGTAACCATCGGCAGCGTCAGTCAGACGTCGAACTATTTCACGGTCTGACTGTATGTTCAAAGTTGTGTGAAGTAGAACTAATGTCACATTGCAATATGTTTGATAAGTAATTACTACCAATTGAGCATTGAACAAGATTTTTAAGGGTATTTTCCTAATATTTTTCTAGAAAATATATCTGTACATTAGAATGCGGCCAAGAAAAAAAAAGTTCCGTTGCACGTAGCCCGAAGGACGTACCACGAATCTAATTCGTATTTCTTATGTTTGGCCCGAAGAACATACCACGAGTCTGACTCGTGTTTCTTATGTTTGGCCCGAAGGACGTACCACGAGTCTAACTCGGCGTTGTAGGTTAAAGGGTTAAGAGGGGAGGCCTAGAGGAGGAACCTTCACCACTTTGAGGCTCCTCCAGGCTAATCTGAATCGCTCCGGGCCTCAAAAGCTCTGGTGTGACATTACACTCTTCACATCCACCAATGCCAAGTACCAACACCACTTCCAAGTCAGATTTGGTAAACTCTGGCTTGCCAGTGGCCAACGAAGTAATGGCTATCTTAAACCTTTTCCCTATTCAGCCTCCCTCTTTCTTCTATCCCTGAGCTACGACTCGAGATTCTGGGCATGGATGCCGACTATTTAAGGAAATCGACGTGGACATAAAAACCCATCTTTTCTGAGTAAGAGAGTGAGGTGACAACGTAGACTAAATATCCACACGACGTGGGTCGAGAGGTCTTCGCGGGTTAACCCTTGGACTACGAATGCCGTGTATATCCGTTTGAGTGACACTGGTTTTTGCAGTTTTCCAATCAAAATTTGCCGATCAACGCGATAGCGCTTATCTTATTCCGCGTCTAACATTATCAAGAAGTGCGATTGCGCTGTTTTCTGCCTGTATGCAATAAGTCAAATTCTTTCAGTTTAGCGTTATTCTGACATCCTTTCGAGCATAAGCAGTAACATCAGTGCAGTGCGCTTAAATCATAAAAAGATATTTAGATATTTTATTGCATGTATAAAAGATATGTGCAGTAATATTTTCACTACCTTATATGTAATTTACCGTATAACATTATTTTATTTTTATTTTATGCCCTTTAGCAATTCAATGGTTTCTAAACGTTAAGACAAATGACATAATAGAGGATGCGAATTATGACAGTTTCAAAATATATTAGGTTTATGGAAGATAAATATAATGACCAAGGAAATTCATCCCAATTCGTAGAAAAATTGGGACCGCGACACTTTTTACCTAATAGTGCCAAACCAATCGAATATTTTAATCCTTTTTCTTTTTTTTTTTTTTTACTAATTCTCTTTGGACAACGATGGTTAAGGAAACAAACAGATATGTCGAAGAATTGTAGTACAACATCTATAGTAAATGATAAGTCTAGAAAGGTAAATTGGTATCCACTCACTATCCTGGAAATGAAGGCATTTGTAGCTGTTTTATTGGAAATTGAGGTAACAAAAAAGCCAACAATATATACATATTGGGCTGAAAATTCAAGAGCTGTAGCTTGGTTTAAACAGATGTTCCCAAGGAACAGATCCCAAAATCTTTTAAAATGTTTTCATTTAATTGATAATAAAAAGTGCTTCTAACCGGGACATGAAAAATATGACGCATGTGCCAAATCCAATTCAATTGTTGAGCACGCCAAACAGGTGTTTCAAATATTTTATATCCCACACAAAATGTGGTCTATCGATGAATCTTTAGTAGTAACGCTTTGTCACTCAAATATCACGCAATTATTTATCAAACAAGAAACATCACAAGTGGAGCATAAAGTTCTGGATGCTTTGTGATGCAGTATCAGAATATTGCATATCATTATGCTGTTATCGAAATAAAAAAAATCAAACGTTTCGCAAAATGAGCTTGGTTACGATGTCATAGGAAAATTGTTGCATGATGCTGATTGTCTAAATAAAGGACATCATATATATGTCGGGTTAAGATTGGAATTTTGGGCGCGTAACAACTCTTCGCGTGGATTAGCCATTGTTTCACTAAGCCGAGTTTATATTCACACGTATATACAAGACTATCACTAAGCTTAACAACTAATAAGACTAATGAATAATAAATTTGATTAATAATAAAGTTAATGAATAATAAATTGTACTAAAAAAAGACAAACAGATAACAAGTTTAATGAATACTATTAATAATGTTTTTGAGTTCAAACGAATCCACGGTCAACGGGATAACTCTTTACTGAGCGCAAATACAATTGTCGAAAATGCTCGACGTGTCACTCTCCAAGGCAATCGCACGAATGCCAGCCTCGTGGAGATCTTTCTCGCAGTACGATTGCATTTGTTTTCTGTAGCCGTTTGGAAGCATCGAGAAAGTTCCAAACGCCGTTGCTAAGCAGTGTCTGCCTGGAGTTTGATTATTAATACAATGTATGTCCCATCGTATCGGCACCTCCGAGGCAACGTCACACG
>JACXIJ010000076.1:0-10381 GCA_014825825.1 Bombus turneri
TACCCACCGATATTTAATAGTCGACAAAATTACTAAAGAATACGACAATTCGGGATCGTCGGAAAGGATAACGACAACAAAAATTCTAATTGAAGCAATCCTTAGATTGTTTCTGGTGGCAGCAACTACTATTTACCCGAGTTCAAAATTCAACGGTAACGTAGATCAAACAATACAAATAAAAACGTAACAATGGCATTCCGGGTATCTATACGATTTAGTATTTATGATTTTGTCTTGTTTCAGTTATCGTGTGTTGTGTTAAATTTGTACAAGGTAAAAGATCCGTCTCTAAATTGAATACATCGATATAATGAATTAAAATATTTACAATCGGTATATGAAATTCGAGTTCTATATGTTCTGTTCTCCCTATGGTTATCAATTTAGCAAATTGTTCTAGGTCTTTACTATTATCAATTTCGTTAAAGATTTCTTGATTTGTCTCACTAGAATTGAGGAAGCATACTCGCGTCGGTTTGCCTTCGAGGTAGATGGTTTTAACTCTCTTTTCTCTTGGTTGAACAACTCTGGATTTCTGAAAATACAAGATATTATTGTCCAATTTGATTTTATCATTTGAAATTTCATATTGATGTTCAAAGCATGGTAATCCTATAATTTCGTCTTCGATCAAAGGAAGATCGTTAGGTACTACGTAAAATTTATTATGTTTACCAAAAATAATGATTCTAACAAATCTATCAGTGAAATATTTCTCTTGTCTCATATAAAAAGTATGAGGTTCATATGATTTGAATATCTTAGTGTCTGATTTATTTTCTTTAATCAAATTTATCCCTGCTCCGGTATCAATTAGGTGAACTTGTTCTTCTGTAATTCCTCTGAATGGTATTGCAAGTAGTCGTCCGGTTGTTGTGTTAATACCCTTGGTATTCCTGGCATTCCCTTGTCGTTTCTTTCTGCTGCTGTTGATCCTCGTTCTCGTCTTGTTTCGACCTGGTTTACTTGTGGAGGTGGTAGGTTTCTTTGGTTCAGGCGGCCCAGGGCCGCTCCATCACCGCCCCCAACGGGTCACGACTAGCAGGGAGGATGGCGCCAGGTGCAATGACCTCCTCTGGCGCCAATTTATCAGTTAGGAGATTTTAGGACCGGCTCAATCAAAAGGACGCGGGGAGTGCACCGGCAGTAATTCGCAAGAGACCGAGACCCCGGGGCATTCCTGTCATACGCGTAGGCAGGCTATCGTGCAGTTTTAGTCGGTTAGAGTCCGACACTGCTCTGCTGCTACCTGCAACGGCGGAGTGTCCACGAGGATTTCTCCACGTACAAAAAAAAAGCTTTCTTTGGCTGGTTAATTGAAAATTTTGACATTTCGGTGCAACATGTTCCAACCGTTTACCACATTTGAAACATTTTACTTGTTGTCGCTCAGCAAATGTATACGTTCCGTTTTAGAAAATGATAAAATATTTTTGTTCATTGGATTATTACGCGTGGCCGGTAGTGGTCGGTTGCTTGTCTGCATTGGTTTGTTACTAAGTCGGTTATACGTTGCTGTTGGTCGAGTAGCTGTCCTTCTCCATTCCTTTTGTTCTTCTCGTATATATCTTTCAATGTCGGCGGCTTTCTTTTCTGTTTTGCTCAATAAAACTAGTTCGTTGGTAACAGTATGCGTCCTATGTCGTGTCGAAGTCCTTTCAAATAAATTCGACTTACTTTTCATTAATTATTGCATGCGTAAATTTACTTAATATGCGGCGGAATTGGATATTGAAACTTTGAACAGATTCGCCGCGTCTTTGTTTCAAATCGCGTAATTGTTCACCGTATTCGTCAAATGTTACTTGAACTGCTACGTTGATCTCAAAGCGTCATGTAAATGTGCATAATTTTCAATAGGTATGTTCCGAATACTTGGATTTACCAATTATTTTATCGATTTTAATGACTTTCAATAACAAATCATTTTGTGAACAACGCATTCACATAGCATGTACTTTTTTTTATGAAATCTTCCACCCCAACATCATCGTCACCGTTTAAAATGGGATGTAACTTATCGTGTCTTTCGCTGATAACATAGTCTGGTGTTATCGCGGTTCATTGTAGTCTTGGTATTCTTCATCGTTATCGCTTTCAGGGTCAAATATCATTTCGGGTGCGCTAGTTACTGGTACACGATCCATGCTTCTCGGTTTCGCGGTTTCAATTGTGGTGTTAGTTACAGATTCAAAATCTTTGGTCACAATTGTTCCCTGATTTCCAATGCTTATTTTTTAATTTCGTTTGATTACTTAGTCCAAAAACTTAGTTTCCTAAAACGGTCTATGTTTAATATTTGGCGGCACTCCCACTTCACAAAAACGTTCTCGATATCCAGAACAATATACTCCATGTATTTTAAAGGAGTTTCTTTCAGACGGTTGTTCCAATAGACACAAATCTTAAAAAGAATATCTTATAAGATTTTGAAATCCGTGTCAAAAATGCATTCGTGAGCAGTTGCAATTTTATTACAGGAATAACTGATTTTCAGTCTTGGGTGAAAACGCTACATGCTTTCATTAAAAACCTTTTTAACTGTGTATCTTCAGGTCTTCCATTGTATGATTACTAGTATTGAAAAGTTTTTATACTTTTTACTTATACTATTTCTGAAATAACATCGCTATTGGCTATAAAATTTGAGTAAGCTCGACATTTATGCTTTAGGGAGAAAAGCAGCTGCTGACAGTACGTATTTTTTAATTATTATTATTTAATTTGTACTTTACAATTTATCCAGCTGGACATATGTTAAATTTTTCTAACTTAATTGCTAAATAACATGTGGATAGCTACCCCCAATGGGATACCATCTTCGAGTTTGTCTATTTTCCTCGAGTTTGTATGATTTTATTTCTTTACTGAGATCAGTGGGGTGTTTTTTCTTCAATCTTCTTTTTATGAGAGTAGTACGTATGGCTGCACTGTATTGTATTGATATTATTGTCACCTATTCTGTGACTATGACTGTCTCTCAATGATACGAAGAGTGCGTTGACAAAATGGAAAAGCTTCGTGCTGATGATCTGGAGATCTCGAAACTGGAGATCCAATTACGTGAATTACCTTCTTCTTTGCAGCAAAATGCAAATGCATCTGCAGAAAGTATATAATAAAAATCTCACTTCTTCATAAATGCGTTTCATGCGTTTATATGCAGGATATCTTTCCAAACAATTTATCTGATTATTTTGATTTCATTCTACATTTTGTACACTATACGTATATAAATACAGATTTTCCTTGCGTATTCACTATGAAGTATTACGAAGCAGGTGAATTGCGGATTGGCCCAATCACCTATAAGGACAAGCTATTTCGTTGTAACCGATTGGTACATACAGAGAGGGCAATTGAATCTATTTCAAGATATAATAACAATATGTATATGTTAACTGGATATTCTTGTAAAGTTGAACGAATCTATAAATTATCACACAATCTGGAAAATGAAGCGCAATGCAGCACAGATTCACTTGGATAACATTTCCAGCAAATACCGGATGATGACTTGTGATTTGCATTCGGATTTAGTTGCCTTTTTTCATTTAGAACACGCTTCGAGATTCTTTCTTTGTCTGACTCTGTACTGCTCATGAAGGATCCAAAAAAAAAAAAAAAAAACAATATTCGTAGCAGTTGCGTGGATGCTATGAACTCGATAACGTTACGTGACTTAGACGCTCCTTACTTCCAACTACGATCTCACTATTGCATAATTTTATTTATGAGTATACAAAAAATGTTTCATTTGTTCGTTCAGTTAAACTAAGTCTTGATATTATTTCATATTGTAGTATCGTGGAAGAACCATTTGAGGTAATCCTAATGAACTAATGGTAAAGAAAAGTGAATGTGCTGACGGGTCGGGAAGGATAGGAAATTACAATGGGCCGTGTGGGCCCAGCAATATGCCCGTGGCCCTTTAGGACAATAAGTGACTGAAAAAGGTGTACGTGGCCATCGTAGGCCAGCAACAGCTGCAAAACCGTTCCTGCTTGGTAGTCAAAGACTGTGGTATAAAAGGACGTCCGTTGTGAGTTATGAGCTGTCGTATAGATGGTGAGTAGTACAAATTCAGATTGTCTGTAATAGCTACATTGCTACATTAAAAAATAGTTCTAATTAAATAGTAGTTCTTCTGTATTGTAATCATAATGGAGTCTATCTATCATTGTTGCTTCATCACACTGCCAAATCTTTATGTGAAAAGAAATGTGTTAAAATTTTGGATAGTTTTTTTTTTACATATGAAGCATATGTTCTCTATTCGAAGTATGCAAATGTATTCGTCTGTGAAATGAAGACAACCTCGTCTCAACTATCAGAAAATTGATCCATTCTGCATTACATATTGCGTAGGAATAATTAGTATTACATTCCAATAGAATTAGATTAGAATTAGACTGGAATCTAATTCTTTCATTAATCATGTGGTCATCTGACTTGAATACACGAACGAAGGAATGGAATCGTTATAAATTCTTCTTCTTTTTATATATCTATCTTTTTATATTTTTTATTTTAATTTTTCTAATACTGGCATCACATGGATCTTCTTCCGACTTCTGCCTCTGCAACTTCTGCAACTTCGAAATGCAAGTTCATCGTTTCTAATCTTTCTATGTTTCTGTTGCTTCTTCCCCTTGTCTTCTTTTTTGTCAATAATCATTCTGTCTTACAGCACTCATTTTTATTACTTGATCATCATGAGTACAAGTCCTTCAAATCGTTCAAGTTCCCCATCGCATGAGCGGATATTACTAATTCTAAACGTTATTGTGACACACATGTACATGTAGTAAGAAACGTGGAACGTTTAATTGACCTACTATTTTAGCAAATCCTGCTTTATTACTACCGGCGATCGCTCTCGAAATGTTGTAATGTCTATGGCAATATAATTATTTGTTCATTGTAATAGCAGAATTCTGTCAATTTCATTGTTATTTAACACTTTTTTGACTTCCAAAACTTAGTGAAAAGTAAAACGATAAAAAATTGAATAGATCTGTATTATTCTATTATTCTGCTGTTATGTTCTATTATTCTGCTTTCAAAACAATTTGGTACTAATTAGCAGGAAATATAGCAAGATTTTACCTAGATTTCCTCCTATAACTTTCATAACTTATTTTTTTTTTATTTAAATTGTACTTTACAGTTTGTCCAACTGGACATTCGGTAAATTTTTCTAGGTTTTTCACAACTTGTGACGACGATATTCCATATGTTTACGCATGATAGAAGATATATAATTTAAAAAATGTAAAATTTATAAAGAAACTCGTAAAATTTGTATAAATATTGAGTGTATTCTCATTTCTTTTTGAACTTTGCAACAAATGTAGTGTCAACTTATACTATAATCAATAAAAATAAGTAAAAAAAAGTGGAAATGCAATTAAATAATGGAGAAGAGTGGAATATCTAGTTTAAAGACACATTTTACAGTAGACACTTTTTATTGTAAAGAATCATTTAAAATTAATTACAGGCGATTAGGATGAAATAACTACATAACTATTGTCCAGAATAATTTATATAGTGAGTTTCACATAAAATCGGACAGTGCAGTACGAAACATATTTTAAACTTTTATCTCTAAAATATTGCGAATAAAAGTATAAGGCGAAATAAGATTAGGAGTAAATATTGCAATGCGTACTCATTTAATCAATATAGCGTCTAACAACGATACATCGTCGTTGGTTATATGTCGTTGGATGGTTGCGAAAAGTGCTCACAATGATATGAATTAAATTTTATCTATATTTTTATTTTATTATTAAAATTTATTTATTTTATTAATAGAATTTATCTTCTCGAATTGTTTGATATTCCGAAAATAATTCCCGAACGGGATTTGTTCTGCTGCGAGTAATATTCAGCATTATTGAGTAAATTTTCCTTTAAATCACTATTTAAATAAAAACCTTTAGTTACCAGTAGGCGTGAGCGTCATAAAAGTTTGCTTAATTGGTCAAGAACAATGCTTGCGAATGCTTAAGAAGTTCACAAACAATGTTCTTAAACATGTTCGGCTGGTGAAAAACGACATTCAGAATAACCGGAATAACCAGAATTATCAGAATTACCAGAGTAACCAGAGTAACCAGAGTAACCAGAATAACCACAATAACAGAATACAGCCATTCAGTGCAGCAACGACTACGGTTGCTATTGAGATAATGTTTTAAATATAATTTTTAATTTAATATAATTTTTTCTGTACAATAATGAGTAAATTTTAATTATTACAATAGTATTAAATTAAAGTTGTACTTAAAATTATAGTATAGTTATACTGTATTTATACTAAAGTTATGATATAAGTATAGTATAATAGTATAATACAATATAAGTACAGTATAGTTATACTAAAGTTATTGTAAAGGTATACTAAATTAAAACTAGGTCACACCTTGTACTACTCCAAGTTGTTTTCTTCGAAGCTCTTTTATTACAGCTGGTTTGATCGTCGCTTCTTGCTTCCTTGGCGAATCGCAAGAAGAATTTTCTACCAACGTTCAAGAGTCTTCGAAGAAAGAAGGCCAAGGTGATGACGCAGGAGTACGAATTCCTAAATGCGCAACTTAGCTGATACGACAGAGAATGGTTGAGTGGATGGTCCCTATTGCGGCTGGTAGTAGTACAATCAGTACCGGAGAGATGGCCGAAGTTCGGTTTCGGTTCCCTTTACTAGAATTCAACATCGGAACGGAAGTGGGATACGGCGGATGAACGATGTAATATAAGAAACAAGTAATATGGAACTCAGCAAAAACAGAAAGGGATAGGGAGGGCTCCATGAATCCTAGCAGTCAAAACTTTGGGCATGTTGATTCTGCTTTAGAAGGGCATTGCGTTCTGATGTATTTGGGCTCGAGTTCACCAACCGCCGACTCTGACGCGTCACGCTGTTGTAGTATGTAACAAAGGGCAGAAAACTGAGACAAGCTTCTGCTACCTGCGAAAGCGTCCGATGACGAAATGTTGTTCGGCGCGGACTCATCGGTGTCTTCTGTGTGCAAACATGAGAAAACCTGCGGCATATAGGATTGGTTCGCCGGCATGCGAATAGCCAACTTTGAAAAAATCTAGATCCAGATCTGACAGTGGAGATAAACCATCTCAAGCGACAGGCCCCGAACGGGGGCAAACAAACCAAAGGACGGTCTTTCCAAGACAGGGGGGGGATGGCTTGGAAGGCATGGAGGCTATGTCGCCAGTCTTCTAAATGATTTATAGTCGGTTCAGCCGGGACAAGTCAGTCAATATAAACAAGTGCACGTACATATCGTATTGTTATGAGTGAGTCATAGGAGTATAATTAACTGTCAATTTTCTTTTTTTTTTTTACTTTACCCGTAATAATATTAATCTGCTTGAAACTCCCTGAAATCTTTAGATTTAAGAAATTGTATTATGACATTATTGTATTATGAGTGCGTTTTCATACACAACCTATATCAAATATCGTATATTCGATTTCATGTTTGGGTAATAAACGCAATTTAAGAAAAGATAAAAACAAAAAATGGCTCGACACATGAACAGGACAGGGCCCACTATTTAAAATAATAATAAAAAATCTTTGGATAAATGACACATGCGATTTTACAAATTTGACGCGTTCATGCCGCAATTTTTGTTGAAGATGAACATAAATAAGAAAATGTTTAATGCAGATCACATAATATTTTCCGGTAAGAGAAATATCAGCAATAACTTTCTTCATTTTATTGCATTTTGGACGAAACTGTAGAAATGTTAACTATCGTCTGATCTCAATGATTTTTGCATTTGTTGTAAAAATAAACGTTTTGAACAATTTTTTGACTCGTTTAGTTTCCGAAGTAGTCGCGAAAAACTGCCGACACCACTACGATGAATTCTGCACAGTACATCTGTGGCAGCGTATGCTTCACTATATTGGTTGCCAGCTGCTGCGGTCATAACTGCATACGTGACACTGCAAGAAATGTTCGTTATAACTCAGGTAAAAGCGAATGCATTTGGACTGGGTTTATGTCAGATTTTTTAATCCGGCTACCTCGTGGCGACCGGCAATACTTGAGTGAAATAATAAGGATTACTTATTTTGTAAAATAATATCAATTATTCATTGGCCTATTACTTTCACAATTAATTTCTTATTATTTCACGCAAGCGTTGCCAGCTTACTCGCAGCAGCCGAATTGAGAAATCTAATTGACACCTAAATTCAATATATTGATGACATTCACTTTTAATTGAATTATAAATTATAACAAACTTATAATGAATTATAAGTTATAACAGATTCCTGTAATCTCCCATGTGTACGTTATGCACGAGGCCTTACTCTATCCCCGTTTATAAACAGAAGATGAATGGCCGACGATCCACATTGACGTATACGCTGCCACAAACGTACAACTATAAGCAGAATTCATAAAAGAACTTACTGCAATGGTACCGGCAGCTAGGAAGCGCGAGGCGGGTATGGGTTCTCAGGGCGTAGGACCACGCCCTGGGAAACCCTGATGAATCTGATATTCTCCTATAGTTGGGTGGCGGCTGGTCGGTGCCTTTGGCACCCGTCAGTTCGCTGATCCGATGCGAAGAATTTCGGAGAAGTGGTGGGCCAATACCCGTCAAGACCACACACCTCACCTTCTCGTGGGACTCCCTGTTACCCTCCACCGACCTCGACCGGAGTAGGGTGCGAAAGAGAGAGTGGCACCAGGATGGAGAGTTTGTTGACGACCAGGCGAAAGAAATAATAAAAATGGATTTGACATATCAAAAAAGCACGTTTACGGTAAAGGGGAGGGAGACCCCAGTACCGGCGCAGTTGTGGGTAGTCAAGTCTGCCCCACTGCGTCGTCATCTCACGACCACGGCCGTTCGAGGGTGGAGCGCCAGGTTCTCGGACGTGTTTCTGCGCCTGGCGAGGCGGGAAGCAGCAGGATGGAGGTTGCGGAGGGATCTTCAAGAAGAACTACGAGGGGTTCGCAGAGAACCGCGGACAGGTCGGAGAGCGTCCTTCTCGCGCCGGTCATGCTAGCCGATGCCATGTCATCGATGGCAAGAGTATTCCGGACGCGAGGGAGGTCCGACGACGAAGAGTCGGTTGCTTCGTTCGCGTCGCGCTCATCGTTAGCTTCGACGGCGTCTCGGGGAAAGAAAAGGAAAATTATGTCGACAACCCCGGACGTTTCCGATGAGCTGGCGATAGAAGTAAGGACGAGCTCGGCGGCGGAGGTGAACCCCGAATGTACAAGGCGTGTCGCCGAGATAATGCGGGTTGCGACGACTTCGTTCAACCTGAAAGGGACATATGTAGAAACCTTAAGGGATGCGGCGAGCTATATTATCGCCGCAAGTAACAACGAATCGCCGAGGACAACGGAGCCAGCGCACAACAGCGGCACCGCAACTGCGAGGCTCGAGGAAGCAAGGATGTCCGCGTTGAAGGAGGAGAATACAGCCCTTCGCCAAGAACTATCTAGAAGGGCTGCTTGTGCTCACGACTGCCCGCGGTACAGAGGCTCGACATCCGAGTCTGGCCGTCCTCTGCGAGAGGGTAACAGCGACAGTATGCGTATCGACGCCCTGGAAAAGAGATTCAACGAGTTCGGACCCATCATAATAAGGGCCATCGAAGAGCGATTTGGGGGCCGACGACTACACACCCCTGAATCCCTACGCAAGGCGGATCACTCTGCCACTCGCCGCACCACCCAAACATCGGCGATTCCGAGGGAGCAGGAGGGCGGTGAATGGAGGGTGGCAGAACCCAGGAAAAAGGGGGAAGAGAAGAAGAAGAAGCAGGGGAACACGGTCACCGCTGAAGAAGAGGCGAAGAAAGGGGCGACTGTGGCTCCACCACCGGCAAAGACGACAGGTGCGCCGAAATCGAGCGCCACCGACACAATGAAGGGACCGACGCAGGCATCGAAGATGGACACGCTCCCTCGCACACCGCGAACATCCGCGGTGAATTTAACACTGAACGAGGGAACAAAGATGTCGTACGCCGACGTGCTTGCAACGGCCAGGCAGAAGATCCCGCTTATGGAGATCGGCGTAGAGTCCGTCGACATGAAGAAGGCCATGACGGGAGCTATTATCATAAGGGTCCTGGAGACAAGGACAGGGGAAAGACGTCATTGCTCGCGACGCGTTTGGCCGAGGTACTAGACCCGACCACGGTAAAAGTCGCGGCTCCAACGAAGACGGCGGAGCTGAGAGTGTTCGGGATAGACATCTCGGTCAATAAGGAGGAGCTGCGGCAAGCACTGGCCTCGGCGGCAGGATGTGACAGCGCGGAGGTGCAAGTCGAAGAGATCGGTGCCTCCAGAGGCGGCCTCGGTTCCGCGTGGAT
>JACXIJ010000077.1:0-10375 GCA_014825825.1 Bombus turneri
CGCAATACTGTATAACGTTATCCGTTATACTGATATGCTATATAACGTTAAACGTTATAACGTAATACTATTAGACGTTATACGCTATACTGATGTGTTATGTAACGTTATACGTTATAACGTGATATTATATAACGTTATACGTTAGACTGATATGCTATATAACGTTAAACGCTTTAACATGATACTATTTGAAGTTGTATGTTATACTGATGTGTTATGTAACGTTAAACAACAAAACGTAATATTATATAACGTTATACATTATACTGATATGCTATATCACGTTAAACGCTATAACGTATTACTATATAACGCTAGTCGCTATAACGTAATACGACATATCGTTATACGTTATACTGATATGCTATATAACGTTAAACGCTTTAACATGATATTAATTGACGTTATACGCTACACTGATGTGTTATGTAACATTATACGTTATAACGTAATACTATATAACGTTATACGTTTTACTGATATGCTATATAACGTTATACGTTATAACGCAATACTGTATAACGTTATCCGTTATACTGATATACTATATAACGTTAAACGCTTTAAGATGATACTATTTGACGTTATCCGTTATACTGATATGCTATATAACGTTAAAAGCTTTAACATGATATTATTTGACGTTATACGGTATACTGATGTGTTATGTAACGTTATACGTTATAACGTGATATTATATAACGTTATACGTTATACTGATATGCTACATAACGTTAAACGTTATAACGCAATAGTGTATAACGTTATCCGTTATACTGATATGCTATATAACGTTAAACGTTATAACGTATTACTATTTGACGTTATACGCTATACTGACGTGTTATGTAACGTTATACGTTATAACGTGATATTATACAACGTTATACGTTAGACTGATATGCTATATAACGTTAAACGCTTTAACATGATACTATTTGACGTTATACGCTATACTGATGTGTTATGTAACACTATACGTTATAACGTAATACTACATAACGTTTTACGTTATACTGATATGCTTTATCACGTTATGCGTTATACTGATATGCTATATAACGTTAAACGTTATAACGTAATACTATATAACGTTATACGTTAAAAAATATTACTACATAATGTTATACGTTATTCTGACGTGCTATATAACGTTATACGTTATAACGTAATACTATACAACGTTTTACGTTTTACTGATATGCTATATAACGTTATACGTTATAACGCAATACTGTATAACGTTATCCGTTATACTGACATGCTATATCACGTTATACGCCATAACGTAATACTATATAACGTTATACGTTACACTGACATGTTATATCACGTTAAACGCTTTAAGACGATACTATTTGACGTTATACGCTATACTGATGTGATATGTAACATTATACATTATAACGTAATACTGCATAATGATATACCTTATACTGACATGCTATATAACGGTAAACGTTATAAAGTAATACTATATAAAGTTTTACGTTATACTGATATGCTTTATCACGTTCTCCGTTATAACGTAATACTATATAACGTTATACGTTTTACTGATATGCTATATAACGTTATACGTTATAACGCAATAATGTATAACGTTATCCGTTATACTAACATGATACATAACGTTGTCCGTTATACTGATATGCTGTATAACGTTATACGTTATAACGCAATACTGTATAACGTTATCCGTTATACTGATATGCTATATAACGTTATACGTTATACTGATATGCTATATCACGTTATACGCTATAACGTAATACTATATAACGCTAGTTGCTATAACGTAATACAACATATCGTTATACGTTAGACTGATATGCTATATAACGTTAAACGCTTTAACATGATACTATTTGACGTTATACGTTATACTGATGTGTTATGTAACGTTATACGTTATAACGTAATACTATATAACGTTATACGTTATACTGATATGCAATATAACGTTATACGTTATAACGCAATACTGTATAACATTATCCGTTATACTGATATGCAATATAACGTTAAACCCTTTAACATGAGATTATTTGACGTTATACGGTATACTGATGTGTTATGTAACGTTATACGTTATAACGTGATATTATATAACGTTATACGCTATACTGATATGCTATATAACGTTAAACGCTTTAACATGATACTATTTGACGTTATAGGCTATACTGATGTGTTATGTAACATTATACGTTATAACGTTATACTACATAACGTTTTACGTTATACTGATATGCTTTATCACGTTATGCGTTATACTGATATGCTATATAACGTTAAACGTTATAACGTAATACTATATAACGTTATACGTTAAAAAATATTACTACATAACGTTATACGTTATTCTGACGTACTATATAACGTTATACGTTATAACGTAATACTATACAACGTTTCACGTTTTACTGATATGCTATATAACGTTAAACGCTTTAAGACGATACTATTTGACGTTATACGCTATACAGATGTGATATGTAACATTATACGTTATAACGTAATACTGCATAATGATATACCTTATACTGACATGCTATATAACGGTAAACGTTATAAAGTAATACTATATAACGTTTTACGTTATACTGATATGCTATATCACGTTCTACGTTATAACGTAATACTATATAACGTTATACGTTTTACTGATATGCTATATAACGTTATACGTTATAACGCAATAATGTATAACGTTATCCGTTATACTAATATGCTATATAACGTTATCCGTTATACTGGTGTGCTATATAACGTTATACGTTATAACGCAATACTGTATAACGTTATCCGTTATACTGATATGCTATATAACGTTAAACGCTTTAATATGATACTATATAACGTTATACATTATACTGATATGCTATATCACGTTAAACGCTATAACGTAATACTATATAACGCTAGTCGCTATAACGTAATACAACATATCGTTATCCGTTATACTGATATGCTATATAACGTTAAACGCTTTAACATGATATTATTTGACGTTATACGCTATACTGATGTGTTATGTAACATTATACGTTATAACGTAATACTGCATAATGATATACCTTATACTGACATGCTATATAACGGTAAACGTTATAAAGTAATACTATATAACGTTTTACGTTATACTGATATGCTTTATCACGTTATACGTTATAACGTAATACTATATAACGTTATACGTTTTACTGATATGCTACATAACGCTATACGTTATAACGCAATACTGTATAACATTATCCGTTATACTGATATGCTATATAACGTTAAACGCTTTAACATGATATTATTTGACGTTACACGGTATACTGATGTGTTATGTAACGTTATACGTTATAACGTGATATTATATAACGATATACGTTATACTGATATGCTATATAACGTTAAACGCTTTAACATGATATTATTTGACGTTATACGGTATACTGATGTGTTAAGTAACGTTATACGTTATAACGTGATATTATGCAACGTTATACGTTATACTGATATGCTTTATCACGTTATGCGTTATACTGATATGCTATATAACGTTAAACGTTATAACGTAATACTATATAACGTTATACGTTAAAAAATATTACTACATAACGTTATACGTTATTCTGACGTGCTATATAACGTTATACGTTATAACGTAATACTATACAACGTTTTACGTTTTACTGATATGCTATATAACGTTATACGTTATAACGCAATACTGTATAACGTTATCCGTTATACTGACATGCTATATCACGTTATACGCCATAACGTAATACTGTATAACGTTATACGTTAAAAAATATTACTACATAACGTTATACGTTATTCTGACGTACTATATAACGTTATACGTTATAACGTAATACTATACAACGTTTTACGTTTTACTGATATGCTATATAACGTTATACGTTATGAAGCAATACTGTATAACGTTATCCGTTATACTGACATGCTATATCACGTTATACGCCATAACGTAATACTATATAACGCTATACGTTATACTGATATGCTATATCACGTTAAACGCTTTAAGACGATACTATTTGACGTTATGCGCTATACTGATGTGATATGTAACATTATACGTTATAACGTAATACTGCATAATGATATACCTTATACTGACATGCTATATAACGGTAAACGTTATAAAGTAATACTATATAACGTTTTACGTTATACTGATATGCTTTATCACGTTCTACGTTATAAGGTAATACTATATAACGTTATACGTTTTACTGATATGCTATATAACGTTATAGGTTATAACGCAATACTGTATAACGTTATCCGTTATACTAATATGCTATATAACGTTATCCGTCATACTGATATGCTATATAACGTTATACGTTATAACGCAATACTGTATAACGTTATCCGTTATTCTGATATGCTATATAACGTTATACGTTTTACTGATATGCTATAAAACGTTATACGTTATAACGTAATACTATATAACGTTATACGTTTTACTGATATGCTATATAACGTTATACGTTATAACGCAATACTGTATAACGTTATCCGTTATACTGACATGCTATATCACGTTATACGCCATGACGTAACACTATATAACGTTATACGTTATACTGATATGCTATATCACGTTAAACGCTTTAAGACGATACTATTTGACGTTATACGCTATACTGATGTGATATGTAACATTATACGTTATAACGTAATACTGCATAATGATATACCTTATACTGACATGCTATATAACGGTAAACGTTATAACGTAATACTATATAACGTTATACGTTAAAAAATATTACTACATAACGTTATACGTTATTCTGACGTACTATACAACGTTATACGTTATAACGTAATACTATACAACGTTTTACGTTTTACTGATATGCTATATAACGTTATACGTTATAACGCAATACTGTATAACGTTATCCCTTATACTGACATGCTATATCACGTTATACGCCATAACGTAATACTATATAACGTTATACGTTATACTGATATGCTATATCACGTTAAACGCTTTAAGACGATACTATTTGACGTTATACGCTATACTGATGTGATATGTAACATTATACGTTATAACGTAATACTGCATAATGATATACCTTATACTGGCATGCTATATAACGGTAAACGTTATAAAGTAATACTATATAACGTTTTACGTTATACTGATGTGCTTTATCACGTTCTACGTTATAACGTAATACTATATAACGTTATACGTTATACTGACATGCTATATCACGTTATACGCCATAACGTAATACTGTATAACGTTATCCGTTATACTGATATGCTATATAACGTTAAACGCTTTAATATGATACTATAAAATGTCATACGTTATACTGATATGCTATATCACGTTAAACGCTATAACGTAATACTATATAACGCTAGTCGCTATAACATAATACAACATATCGTTATTCGTTATACTGATATGCTATATAACGTTAAACGCTCTAACATGATATTATTTGACGTTATACGTTATACTGATGTGTTATGTAACGTTAAACGCTTTAATATGATACTATATAACGTTATACGCTATACTGATATGCTATATAACGTTAAACGTTATAACGCAATACTGTATAACGTTATCCGTTATACTGATGTGCTATATAACGTTAAACGTTATAACGTAATACTATTTGACGTTATACGCTATACTGATGTGTTATGTAACATTATACGTTATAACGTAATACTACATAAGGATATACCTTATACTGACATGCTATATAACGGTAAACGTTATAACGTAATACTATATAACGTTATACGTTTTACTGATATGCTATATAACGTTATACGTTATAACGCAATACTGTATAACGTTATCCGTTATACTGATATGCTATATCACGTTATACGCTATAACGTAATACTATATAACGCTAGTCACTATAACGTAACACAACATATCGTTATACGTTATACTGATATGCTATATAACGTTAAACGCTTTAACATGATACTATTTGACGTTATACGTTATACTGATGTGTTATGTAACGTTATACATCATAACGTAATATTATGTAACGTTATACGTTACACTGATATGCTATACAACGTTAAACGCCACAACGTAATACTATGTAACGTTATACGTTACACTGATATGCTATATCACGTTAAACGCTATAACGTAATACTATATAACGTTATACGTTATACTGATGTGTTATGTAATGTTATACGTTATAACGTGATATTATATAACGTTTTACGTTTTACTGATATGCTATATCACGTTATAGACCATAACGCAATACTGTATAAAGTTATCCGTTACACTGATATGCTATATAACGTTAAACGCGTTAATATGATACTATTTGACGTTATACGCTATACTGATGTGTTATGTAACATTATACGTTATTACGTAATGCTACATAACGATATACCTTATACTGACCTGCTATATAACGTTAAACGTTATAACGTAATACTATTTAACGTTAAACGTTATAACGGAGTGCTATATAACGTTGCACGTTATACTGATATGCTTTATCACGTTATACCTTATAACGTAATACTATATAACGCTAGTCGCTATAACGTAATACAACATATCGTTATACGTAATACTGATATGCTATATAACGTTAAACGCTTTAACATGATATTATTTGACGTTATACGTTATACTGATGTGTTATGTAACGTTATACGTTATAACGAGATATTATATAACATTTTACGTTTTACTGGTATGCTGTATCACGTTATACACCATATCGTAATACTATATAACGTTATACGTGTTACTGATATGCTATATAACGTTATACGTTATAACGCAATACTGTATAAGGTTATCCGTTACACTGATATGCTATATCACGTTAAACGCTTTAACACGATACTATTTGACGTTATACGCTATACTGATGTGATATGTAACATTATACGTTATAACGTAATACTACATAATGATATACCATATACTGACATGCTATATAACGATAAACGTTATAAAGTAATACTATATAACGTTTTACGTTATACTGATATGCTATATAACGTTATACGTTATAACGCAATACTGTATAATGTTATCCGTTATACTGACATGCTATATCACGTTGTACGCCATAACGTAATACTATATAACGCTAGTCGCTATAACGTAATACAACATGTCATTACGTTATACTGATATACTATATAACGTTAAACGCTTTAACATGATATTATTTGACGTTATACGGTATACTGACGTGCTATGTAACGTTATACGTTATTATGTAATACTATATAACGTTTTCCGTTATACTGATATGCTTTATCACGTTATACGCTATAACGTAATACTATATAACGTTATACCTTATACTGACATGCTATATAACGGTAAACGTTATAACGTAATACTATTTGACGTTATACGCTATACTGATGTGTTATGTAACGTTATACATCATAGCGTAATATTATATAACGTTATACGTTATACTGATATGCTATATAACGTTAAACGTTATAACGCAATACTGTATAATGTTATCCGTTATAGTGACATGCTATATCACGTTGTACGCCATAACGTAATATTATATAACGCTAGTCGCTATAACGTAATACAACATATCGTTATACGTTATACTGATATGCTATATAACGTTAAACGCTTTAATATGATATTATTTGACGTTATACGGTATACTGACGTGCTATGTAATGTTATACGTTATAACGTAATACTATATAACGTTTTACGTTATACTGACATGCTATATCACGTTAAGCGCTATAACGTAATACTATATCACGCTAGTCGCTATAACGTAATACAACATATCGTTATAGGTTATACTGATATGCTATATAACGTTAAACGTTATAACGCAATACTGTATAACGTTATCCGTTATACTGATATGCTATATAACGTTAAACGTTATAACGTAATACTATTTGACGTTATACGCTATACTGATGTGTTATGTAACGTTATACGTTATAACGTGATATTATATAACGTCACACGTTAGACTGATATGCTATATAACGTTAAACGCTTTAACATGATACTATTTGACGTTATACGTTATACTGATGTGTTATGTAACGTTATACGTTACAACGTAATACTATATAGCGTTATACGTTTTACTGATATGCTATATAACGTTATACGTTATAACGTAATACTATATAATGTTATACGTTTTATTGATATGCTATACACGTTATAGGTTATAACGAAATACTGTATAATGTTATCCGTTATACTGACATGCTATATCACGTTGTACGCCATAACGTAATACTATATAACGCTAGTCGCTATAACGTAATACGACATATCGTTATACGTTATACTGATATGCCATATAACGTTAAACGCTTTAACATGATATTATTTGACGTTATACGGTATACTGATGTGTTATGTAACATTATACGTTATAACGTAATACTACATAATGATATACCTTATAGTGACATGTTATATAACGGCAAACGTTATAAAGTAATACTATATAACGTTTCACGTTATACTGATATGCTTTATCACGTTATACGTTATAACTTAATACTATATAACGTTATATGTTTTACTGATATGCTATATAAAGTTATACGTTATAACGCATTACTGTATAACATTATCCGTTATACTGATATGCTATATAACGTTAAACGCTTTAATATGATACTATATAACGTTATACGTTATACTGATATGCTATATCACGTTAAACGCTATAACGTAATACTATAAAACGCTAGACACTATAACGTAATACTATATAACGTTATACGTTATACTGATATGCTATATAACGTTAAACGTTATAACGCAATACTGTATAACGTTATCCGTTATACTGATATGCTATATAACGGTAAACGTTATAAAGTAATACTATATAACGTTATACGTTATACTGATATGCTATATCACGTTAGGCGCTATAACGTAATACTATAAAACTCTAGTCGCTATAACGTAATACAACATATCGCTATACGTTATACTGATATGTTATGTAACGTTATACATCATAACGTAATATTGTATAACGCTATACGTTATACTGATATGCTATATCACGTTAAACGCTATAACGTAATACTATATAACGCTAGTCGCTATAACGTAATACTATATACCGCTAGTCGCTATAACGTAATACAACATATCGTTATACGTTATACTGACGTGCTATATAACGTTATACGTTATAACGTAGTACTATTTGGCGTTATACGCCATACTGACATGCTATATAACGGTAAACGTTATAACGTAATACTGTTTGGCGTTATACGCTATACTGATGCGTCATGAAACGTTATACGTTATAACGTGATATTATATAACGATATACGTTATACTGATATGCTATATAACGTTAAACGCTTTAACATGATACTATTTGACGATATACGTTATACTGATGTGCTATGTAATGATATACATTATAACGTAATACTAAATAACGTTATACGTTATACTGATATGCTATATCACGTTAAACGCTATAACGTAATACTGTATAACGCTAGTCGCTATAACGTAATACAACATATCGTTATACATTATACTGATATGCTATATAACGTTAAGCGCTTTAACATGACATTATTTGACGTTATACGTTATACTGATGTGTTATGCAACGTTATACGTTATAACGTAATACTGTATAACGTTATACGTTATAACGTAATACTATATAACGTTGTACGTTAAAACATAATACTACATAACGTTATACGTTATACTGACGTACTATATAACGTTATACGTTATAACGTAATACTGTACAACGTTTTACGTTTTACTGGTATGCTATATAACGTTATACGTTATAATGCAATACTGTATAACGTTATCCGTTATACTGATATGCTATATAACGTTAAACGCTTTAATATGATACTATTAGACGTTATACACTATACTGATGTGTTATGTAACATTATACGTTATAACGTAATACAACATATCGTTATACGTTATACTGATATGCTATATAACGTTAAACGCTTTAACATGATATTAAATGACGTTATAGGCTATACTGATGTGTTATGTAACATTGTACGTTATAACGGAATACTACAAAACGATATACCTTATACTGACATGCTATATAACGGCAAACGTTATAACTTAATACAATATAACGCTTTACGTTATACTGATATGCTTTATCACGTTATACGTTATAACGTAATGCTATATAACGTTAGACGTTTTTCTGATATGCTATATAACGTTATACGTTATAACGCAATACTGTATAACGTTATCCGTTATACTGATATGCTATATAACGTTAAACGCTTTAATATGATACTATTTGATGTTATACGCTAT
>JACXIJ010000078.1:0-10359 GCA_014825825.1 Bombus turneri
CACGCTGGGCATAGCTCCAGCGTGTGTTGCGCCGTGTCCTCTTCCTCCTTACAATGGTGACAGATGGACGTCACCTCCTTCTGTATTCTTCGCAGGTACTCGCCGAATACGCCGTGGCCGGTGAGCACCTGCGTCGTCCTATATGTGAGCGGGACCCCGCCACGGTCCCTCCATGCCTCCCAGTTGGGCAGGACGGCGCAGAAGGCCCGGTGTGGCCGCACGATGTCCTCCTCCAGCAGCTGGGCGCGCCATCTCTCCCACACCCTATACCTCGTCTCCCTCCATACGTCCTGGAACGGACGGTCCTGGTCCGAACCCAGTGCCCTCCGGTGGTTGTACACCTGTTGGAGTGCGAGGGCCTGCAGCTCGAACGGGGGAGACGCGGCTAGCACCGACGCCGACGCGTGCGATACCGTCCTGTATCCCCGCGCTATCCTTAGCGCCGTCGTCCTATGAAGCCTCCGCAGCAGGATCAGGCTGCGCCGGTTGGCCCTTAGATCTCCGGCCCATACGGGGACCCCGTAGAGCACCCTCGACCGAACGACTCCCTCATAGAGGCGGCGAACTCCAACCCCCGCTCCTCCTAGGTTCGGCAGCAGGCTGCACAGGGCGTTCGCCGCTGTCGTCACTCTCGGGATCAGGTCCTCGAAGTGGGGCCCGAACGTCCACCCGCTGTCGATGGTGAGGCCCAGGTATCTCATTCGGGCCCCCACCGGTACCTCCTCTCCGTCGCATCTCACGCACAGCCCGGATGGTGGGGCTCCTCTGCGACGACGGTCAAAGAAGACCAGTGCCTCCGATTTGGCCGATGACACTCTCAGGCGCAGTCCTCGGATGGTCCTCACCGCGCACGCCACGGCGGTCTCCGCGTTCCCCTGCGCCTCGTACCATCCTCGTCCGCCGGCCATGACCAAGGTGTCGTCGGCGTAACACACCACGGCCGTGTCCGGCGGCATGGGGCATCGAAGAACCGAGTCGTACGCGGTGATCCATAGGATGGGTCCCAGGACCGACCCCTGCGGGACCCCGCACTCGACAGCTCTTCTTTCTTCTCCGTCCTTGCCGGCGTATGTGATCCACCGGTCACACAGGTACGACCGGATCAGACGCACCAGGTACGTCGACACTTCCGATCGCTCCAGTGCCTCCACTATCCTGTCCCACTGGATGGAGTTAAAGGCGTTGGTCACATCCAGTGAGACGGCGATCGCCACTCCCTTCCTCGCGACCATGTCGTCCGTGGTTGCTCGCACCCGCCTGACCGCGTCCACCGTTGATCTCCCCCGGCGGAACCCAAACTGGCTGTCGTGCCATCCAGGCGTACGCCTCGTGATATGGGCCTCCAGACGGGCGGCGATTATCCGCTCGAAGAGCTTGCCCACCTCGTCCAGGAGGCATATCGGCCTGTACGCCGACGGTGGGTCCGCCGGACGGCCTTCTTTCCGCAGCAGGACCAGCCTCGGCGATCGCCATGCCCGGGGATAGGCGCCCTCCCTCAGGCATCGGCTGTAGAGGCTCTGCAAACGCGGAGCCAGGGTCTCCATTGCCACCGCCCATATACGACCCGGGATTCCATCCGGGCCAGGCGCCACCTCGCCGCGGGACGCCATCCTCTTCGTTGCCGCGAGCAACTCTTCTTTCGTTACTCGCAGCTCTTCGTTCCACCCCGTAGTCTCGTTGGGGTGGGTGACTGGCATCCTTCTCGCGTCGCGGCCGGCGCCGCCCGTGTCGTCCTGCCTCCGTCGTGGTAACAGGGCACCCAGCACGTTGTCCAGCAGCCCAGGCTCCATGCTCGCGGTCAGCGGTGGGGCTGGTGGTCGAAGCCTCTTCGTTACCAGTCGGTAAGGTCGTCTCCACGGATCGGCTTCGACTGACTCGACGAGCTCGCTCCAGGCCCGAGCTTTCGCGGTCCGGATCTCCCGCTGGAGCGTGCGCCTCTTCTCCTTGTACACCGCGTAGAAGCGGGAGATCCTTTCCTCGTCGCGCGTTCGTCTGCGCCTGGCCTTTTGGTATCTCCTTCGGGCCCGGGCGCATCCTCTTCTGAGCTCCGCGATTTCTTCCGTCCACCAGTAGACACCCCGGTTTCGCGCTCCATAGGCGGTTTTAGAGCGTGGCATCGAGGCGCCGCAGGTCGAGGTCATTCCTCTCCGCAGGTCCTCCGCTTCCTCGTCGATGCTGCCGTCCTCCCGCGTTGCCCGCGCGTCCCAACTCCATGCGGACACGGAGACAGCAGCTCGGAACAGGTCTTGGTTCCTTTCCTTCAGCCGCCATCTTGGTGTTGGCGGCACACGGAAGCGAAGCGGACCTCGGGCGTCGTTGTCGTCGTCGGCCCGTCCGGTGGACGCAGGCTCCGGGACCAGCCCCATCGTCACATAGAAGTGGTCGGACAGGGTCTCGACCCCCTCTTCCACTCTCCATCCCCGTACTCGTCGGTGCAGGCTGGCGGTGGCCCACGTTAAGTCGATCACCGAGGACCCCCGCCATGCCACGCACGTACTCGCCGTTCCTCTATTTGACAGCAGCAGCCCCAGTCCCGCGGCCCAGTCTGCTAGCATTCTTCCTCGCGTGGTTGTCCGCGTGTCTCACCATTGCGTGGAGCGGGCGTTAAAGTCCCCCAGCACCAGCACTTGGCGGGGGCGACATCTCCTCCTGATGCAACTGCCCACTCCGTCGAGGAAGCCACCGAACGCATCCAGGCCGCAGTTGGGGGAGACGTACACGCGCACGACCGCTATTCCGGCCCACTCGACCGCGACGTAGCCGTTGCCGCGTTCCAGCAGGGTGCCGGTAAAGCTGGGCGTCGTAGTTGCCGTCCATCCAACTGCTGCTGTCCCATCCAGGTCCCCGACCCAGTTGGGGGAGTCGGGAACGCGATGTGGCTCCGCTACCACCGCGAGGGCGACTCTGCTCTCCCGGATGGTCTGGAAGATCTTCCTAGGTTGGCCTGGAGGATGCGTTGGAACTCTACTGCCCCAACTCCATGGCCTCCTCCGGGCCATCTACCGTTCCTGCTGCCGCGACTGTCGTTTCTGCTGCTGCTGCTGTTGTTGCTGCTGCTTCGGCGACGGTGGCGGCGGCTGCGGAGGTGCTCCTTTTCGTCCCTCCCACGGTGACTGGTTCGTGGGGGGTCTCCTCCTCCTACTGTTGTTTGTTGTTCTCGGCGGCGAGCACGCCGCCCCGCCCATCCTATGGTTGGCGGGTGCCCCGAGCGATTCGCACAGGGGGCATTTTGGTGCGGAGGCGGGGCAGCTCCTCGCCCGATGTCCGCTTCCGCCGCACCTGTAGCACAGGTGCCCTCGCTCCATGGCGGACGTACACGTCGCCTTCACATGTCCTAGCTCCAGGCACCTGAAGCACTGGAGCGGCCTCTTCGGGATGGCGATGACCCTCGCGGTGGACCATCCCAGGGCGACGCTACCTGTCCGGGCTATTTTTCGGGCTCCGGCCACCGGGCACTTCACATACGCCGACCCGAGGCCGTCCCTGGAAGTGCCTATCTCCCCAACCTGCACCTCCGCGGTTCCGCATCCTGCGGCCAAGGCCAGCGCTGGCCTCAGCTCCTCCTTCCTCATTGATATGTCGATCCCGACCACTCTCAGCTCCGCCGTTCTCGTGGGAGCTGCCACCTTGACCGTGGTCGGGTCGAGTATCTTCTCGAGGTGCTTCGCGAGTTGCGAAGCCTTTCCTCTGTCCTTGTTGCCGAGCACCTTTATGATAATGGCGCCCGTCACAGCTTTCTTCATCCCCATGGATGAGACGCCGATTTCCTCCAATGGAACGTTCCGTCTGGCGGTGGCTATGACCTCCGCGTAGGACATCTTCGAGCCCTCGCGGAGTGTCAGCGTCACCGCAGATGTTCGCGGCGCGCGGGGGAGTACTATCTTCTTCCTGGGCACTACGGACGGTCCTTTGGCCGCGGTAGCGACGCCGTCGGCACCGTTCAGTCTTGGCGCGCCCGTTGTCCTCTTCTTTTTCTTCCTCTGTTGTTGTTGTTGCTGCTGCGGCGGTCGGCGCGTCGTCGTTGTTGGTGGTGGCACCGGCATCGGCGCCGCAGTCCGTCTTCCTATAGCCACCGCCCTCCGACAGGGGTTGCCCTCTTCTTTCTCCTCCTGCTCCTCGTTCTTCTCGATGCCACCACCCTCCATTCGTCGTCGTCGCCCTCCTGTCTCCTCGGAGGTGCTGGTGGTGGCATCTGGTTCACTGTAGCGGTGCCAGCTGCCACTGGTCGCTCCGGCGACCTCTGCCGTGTCGCAGGGCTGCGTTTTGGGCGGCCCCATCCTAAAATCCTACCTAATCAATAGACAAGTCATGGTAAAACACTTAGACGCTATAACCTCAACATTTCCAATAGAAGCTGGCATACCCCAAGGCAGTGTCCTCGGACCCCTGCTGTTCAACATCTACACTGCATATTTACCAGTTTCGACAGAGATAACCACAGCGACATTTTCTGACGATACAGCCTTGTTAGCCTCGCACTCACATCCGACAATTGCCTTCTCCACTCTCCAGCGAGGTCTCGACACTATGGAAGAGTGGTTCCACAAATGGCGCTTCAAAGTCAACGAAAATAAATCCAAACAAATAACTTTCACGCTACGAAAACAAACTTGCCCACAAGTGACGATAAACAATATATCCATTTCAGATAAAGAGTCAGTCAGATATCTGGGCATGATTCTGGACAGAAAATTGACATGGAAACAACACATCTTAGATATGAGGCGATTTATGGACGTGAAGGGTATGGAGCAATGACTCACGAATGGGTGTTTTTAACGAGTTTTATTTTGAGCTAGTTGCTGTTACAAAGCGTCGCGAAGTTGACTTGTGCGCGGTCCGGTTGCTTCTGCCCTCTTCGGGTTTTCCTCGTTTTCCTCCTTGTAGGTAGGGTTTTCTCCCCAAGTGGGGATGGGATAAACCCGAAGTTTGTAAGGCAATAAAATTGTTTGGGAACTAGAAGGCCCATGTGCTTTTTAGAAGGTCCCAGGGTTTTTCCTTAATTTCGGTGTCCGTCCTCGGACATTGTTCCGGTCAGGTAGTTTCCTGCTTAATTGTTTTTTTTAGTTCTTTCATGGCCATGTGGCCCACTCATGTGTTTTACCCTGAGACCCTCTTTATGGCCGTGTTCCGCCACAGATATATCCAAACAACTCAAAGCAAAATTTAAAAAATTCTACTGGCTCATCGGTCGACGTTCCGACTTAAACATGCAAAGTAAAATAATGCTATACAAAGCCATATTAAAACCTGTTTGGGCCTATGGAATCCAACTATAGGGAACAGCTAGTAACTCCAACACAGGAATTCTCCAACGATTCCAATCGAAAACGTTAAGATCCTTAATAGATGCACCTTGGTACGTCACCAACGAAACAATACATCACGACCTCAAGATACCCACAGTCAAAGAAGAAATATCCAGCTTCAGCAAAATACATAGCACAAGAGTTAACAACCACTAAAACCCTCTAATTATTCAACTACTCGACACGTTGGAACAGATCCGCAGGCTGAAAAGATTGAGGTGGTTATGGGAGCAATAATAACGGATCGGTTTTAAACTCGACAAAGTTTTATTGATCGAAGTCGTGTGTACAAGCGGTTCGTCGGACTGTTCGGTGTAACGGTCGGAAACATTCTGTCTCGAGTCGGATTGTCGAAGACGCTCGTTGGGTCGTCCACTAATCGTTGGGTTCGATCTTTTGTCTGAAGTGTTTTTGTTTATATCCTCGTCACCTCGCTGTTACCCGAGACGACGGTTATACAGAGTATCTAACGCCACAAGATATTACACCTTAGACTTAAGCACTAGATTCATACTATAAACACTTATTAACACGTTCGTCGTCACGTCGCACATATCTGTGCGGCAGGTATACTTCCGTGGGGGCTCCGTCACCAACGTATGGTGACGCTCTTCTTGTTCGAGTTAATTAAATATACAATATTATATATAGGTTATACAACATAAAAATATTAAAAACACATTTTATTATACTTTTTATTAATTTGTTAATAAATTATTAATTTAAAATTAATAATTAATTAATATTAATTTTATTAATTTAAAATATTACATTATGCCATATCTCATGGTATTCGTTAGAACATTCCAAACACATTTGGGGTGATTTTGGACGAAGGTCGTCCTCGACGAATCCGATGATCTCGTGCCCTTAGACACACCCCATCATAGTTTTCCTCCGCGGCATCACCACGACGGAAAATTCATTCTTTTTCGAGAACTCTCCTTAACGAGTTTTCCAGTCTCTACGATCCGTGCATAAAGGGTTAGTCGATTGTGATACATACTTGTGAGAAAGTATAGCTGTTATCCCGTTGATCGCGGATTCGCTGCCGAATCTGGGATCATTGTCATCATTGCATAATTATCTTGGTAGCTTGTTAATATTGTGACATCTTTGCTCGTGTCAATAAACGATACCTCGAATTGTGTGGCCACGATGAGTAATTCCAGTGAAGATTCGTTACACGCCCCTAACCCCGATCCTAATGCCAACCCGACATATATATGTCGGAGATGAAAGGAAAGCCGAAGCCTTTCCTTGGAAATTTTGGGAATATCTTCTAGTACTGTAGCCTAGATTTTATCATAGCTGTAATTGTTCGAGATTTGTGATAGCGAGCTTGGGTTCGAAGTGACAATTGGTCGCCGAACGTAGCCACGGTCGCGGGATGGACGTTTTGCCTAACGGAGGTCTGGAGTGGTTGTATGGGTTTTCCGAGAAACGTGGTTGTGGCGGCATGCGGCCTCGAGAGCGGGCCTAGCCACGTGTGATGTTGTCTCGGAGGTGCCGATACGATGGGACATACATTATATTAATAATCAAACTCCAGGCAGACACTGCCTAGAAACGGCGTTTGGAACTTTCTCGATGCTTCCAAACGGCTACAGAAAACAAATGCGATCGTACTGCGAGAAAGATCTCCACGAGGCTGGCATTCGTGCGATCGCCTTGGAGAGTGACACATCGAGCATTTTCGACAATCGTATTTGCGCTTAGTAAAGAGTTATCCCGTTGACCGTGGATTCGTTTGAACTCAAAAACATTATTAATAGTATTCATTAAACTTGTTATCTGCTTATCTTATTATTAGTGCAATTTATTATTCATTAACTTTATTATTAATCAAATTTATTATTCATTAGTCTTATTATTTGTTAAGCTTTGTGATAGTCTTGTATATACGTGTAAATATAATGTCGGCTTTGTGAAGCAATGGCTAATCCATGTGAAGAATTGTTACGCGCCCAAAATTCCAATCTCAACCCGACATATATATTATATTATGTAGTTGCTTATTCATGGCAGTGATTGATCTTGTATGTTGTATGGGTCTTTGTATTCGCTTAGTGCTTTTGTAATAACTTTTATTCGAAAAATTGTTCTCTTATTCTCATAGTTCCAACGATATTCGATATTCAATATTCAAAGCGGTAATTCTCATTGGATCGCCTGTATATAGAGATCTTGTATATAGAGATAGAGATAGAGATTTCTGAAAATAAATGAGGATTATTTCTTGGAAAAAAGATCTCAAAAATGTTAATTCTACCCTATAAACGTGAGTTTTCTTCATTTCGAAAGTATATTTTCAAAATTCTAAACACTTGAAAAATGTAGAAATATTCAAATACAAATCTCTTAGCCTTTCAAATTAAGCTACTGTTAAATGAAGCTAAAATAATTCCTGGCACATATCAGGTACTGTAGTGTAAATAAATATGAATTAAAAAGAATTATGTCCCCCATCATAACAAGGCCAATAGAGAAGAACGGTAAGTTCTGTCGTAAAAAAAAACGGCGAATATGTATCTTCCTTGAAATTTTCACAAATTTTCACTAGCCGGAAAATTACGTAAAATTCTTCACTCTAATTAGTAATTATTCACTCGCGAGACGGAGTTAATTCTCTGTAATCGTAAGTACTTGGTACTCTAACTGGTATCAGGACCAGATGTCGCAAACAATCGAACCATAAAATTAACGTTACCCGCCGAAAGGAACAAATTCACGCTAAACAACGTTCTTTCGGCTCATGAAACCATGTGTATTTTTCTCTTCTATGAAATTTATTATATATTTATTATATATTTATATATTATGTAAGAAACTTAACAGTACATTTGTTCATTTTTTTGATGTGTTATAATTTTAGCTTAATCTTAAAAGGGATATTAACATAATCGCCTAGAATACTGATCAAATACTATAAATTCGGAATCAGAAAAAATACAATTTTACATTTAAAGGGAATGATTACAGATATTTTATTTCTATTTACATGGAGAAGAAATTTCATTAATGTATTTTTATGTATGGTCCCAAAACATCATTGACCTAAAAACGTCTTATACTACAATACCAGCATCGGCAAATTTCTAAATTGGTTTCAATGCGTTGCAGTATATAGCATTCAGTAAGACTAGCGAAACCTCCGTTGCTAGTCGTTGTCCCAAAACGATAACCAGAAACTTCAGCTAAGAAGCACAATAGCACATATGTAGTAAAAATTCATAACATTAAGTATCTATTTGAGAACGAATTCTTCCTTATTTCAGTACGTCATTCAGAAAACTATTTCGAAACTTGAATTCTGTATATCATAAAATTGTATGTGTATTTTCAGTACTTTCTTTTAACATCTACACCATTTTTCTTTACAGATCGAAGTGAAACTGTAGAAAGACTTACTAGACTTTGATTTCGATAACTTTTTGGATATGTTATAAAACTCAACATTTTGAACAACTTTTTCCTATAAATATAAAAGCAGAACTCGCTTAGTTTCCGAGATATTTGCCAAAAATTGCCGGTATCACTATAGGGAATTTTGCACATACGTTGTGTATCTATGACACAGTCGCAACATAGCCGATACATTCGCCACTTCGTATGCCAGTTCATTCGCCTTGCTTGACGATCTGTTTATTTACATCCATTGATGTCTTTTTCTTTGTACTATACTTGGCGGATCTAAGTAATTCACAACTATATATGTATGTAAGACTACAAATATCATCGCTGATATCATGGCTGAAATGTTTCCAATTTAAGATAATAATTATAAGATATAAAGTATTACAAAATATAATATATAAATATAAATTGTATAAATATAAATAAAATAAATATAAATTGTAGTTATATTATTATTTATTATTTTGTAATTATATTATAATTATTACAAACCTATGGCAGCCGTTACACACCGGCCGAGTTTAAAAAATTGACTCAAATCTAATCCATATCATAATAATTTTTAATACGCGATTGTGCACAGTATTATATGTAAAAAGAAGATAAAATTTAGGTTTTTGTTAGCTTTTTAAATCCAGTAGCCGTAAGGTGGCCACCAATCAATTCTTAAACATACGGTATTACAGACGTACAATTATAGACAGAATTCATTTTAGTAGTACTGGCAGCTTTTGCGAATGTCTCGCAAATTGACTGAACGAGCTGCGGTAACATGCAAAGAAAGAAGTTGTTCGAAATGTTGATTTCTACAACATATTACAAAATTATCGAAACAAAGATGCCGATAGCTTTCTAAATAATTACAATTTTTCTTCATTTTTACGAGTACTATGTATCTGTAGCTTTCAACTGTTTCCGCTAATTGCTGTGTCCAATTCCTGTAGCTAATATTTATTGATTGCGGTCGTATCATGAGTACATTGTACTCGATAGTGCATAAACCAAATCAGAGATCGGTGATGCCTATCATATAGTGAGCTTGAAATTCAGCAACAAGTTCAGTCGAGTATCGCAAAAAAGGAACACTCGGATAACTAAATAAAAACTTCCGGTACATAAATATTGAACAAGCATACTCTTCGCCACCTGGCTTCGGCTTTGTATACCTTTTATATACCGAAACTTGCTGCAACCTAGACACGAGTTTTGCATAAAGCCGAAGAAAGTTTCCTTATTTAAACATCGATGTTCACGGATTAAAATTCGTACCAAAACCTACCTCTACGAAAAAGTATCGCGTGCCACGTCTATTTTATACCTCGTCTGTGCTTAATGGTACAACAGCTGTTAGAAATGTTGTTCTTTTAAATCAAGGACTACTTTATTACTTTCTATTACTAATTTTATGTAAAAACTGAGTAATATATTATACATTATATATGTCGTATCGGAATCACAGTTAGGATCAGAGTTGAGGGTGGGTAATGAATGCTCGGCAAATTTATCCATTATCGATATAAACACGAGTCGTTTATTACAAAGGTGTCGAATACAAGCGGGCGCGGTACCGTAACGGCGGAACGATAACAGTAAGGCTTGGGGTTCGATAGCGAATCCGCGGCCAACGAGACGA
>JACXIJ010000079.1:0-10347 GCA_014825825.1 Bombus turneri
TTAATTTAGATTTTTTATTGGTTAACCAGTACATCTTTTCCCTTATTTCACGTATTCTGTTTATTATTGATTTTATGTAATGCTTCCATGTAAGGTGTGTGTCTAAAAGTATTCCTAGATATTTGACTTGCTTTGTATGTGCTATGTGGGCGCCGTTCAGTTGGATATCTGGTGTTATTCCTTTTCTAAGTGCAAATGTTATGTGGTTGCACTTACTGGTGTTCGCTTTTATTTGTTTTCTATGCAGCCACTTTTCTATTTTTGTAATGTGTTCTTGTAGTAGTGTGGCAGCCGTTTCTGGATTTGTGTGCCTCACTAGTATGGCCGTATCGTCCGCGAACGTAACTATTTTACTGTTAACAGTTGTTGGTATGTCTGCCGTGTATAATGTGTATAGTATTGGTCCTAGTACGCTTCCTCGCGATACTCCTGCCTTGATATCCTTGATTGCTGAATATGCATCCTTTATTTTTACTATAAAGGTTCTATTGTTTAGGTAAGATCTGAGTAATTTGTAGATTTGTTTTGGAAATTGCTTTTTGATTGTTTGAAGAAGTTTTTCGCGGTTAACTTTGTCGAATGCTTTTTCGATGTCCATAAAGAGTGCCGTGCAATATTGTTTTGTTTCCAGTGCCTGTAAGATTTCATTCACGAGTCTGTGCATTTGTTCTATTGTGGAGTGTTTATTCCTGAATCCAAATTGATGGTCCGGTATTAATTTTTCTTTTTCTATTATTGGTTTTAGGCGGTTATATATTGCTTTTTCCAGTAGTTTGGAGAACACAGGTAGTAATGATATTGGCCTGCAAGATGCAGTTAGATGTGGGTTTTCGTTTGGTTTGGGTAACATTACGATCTGTGCTATTTTCCATAGTGTAGGAAAGTACTGTATTCTTAGAATTGCGTTAAATATTATTGTTATTAGTCTTATTGTCTTTGGGGGAAGGTTTTTTAAGATTTTTCCATTGATCAAGTCAAATCCTGGTGCTTTACTTGTCTTTGTTGCCTTAATTAAGTTTCTAACTTCTTGCGCTGTTGTGCTGAGTATGGTGCAGCGTTTATCAGTTGTATTGCTGGCATTTTCAACTTCTTCATTTGTTTGCCATCCGGGGATGCTGTTATTAATTTCGTACGGCGAGAATATATTTTGTAGGTGTTTTGAGAATTCTTCTGCCTGCTCTTCGTTGCTTCTGGCCCATGTGTTGTCTATTTTTCTGATTGCTGGGATTGATTTTATTGTTTTCTTCGCTTTGTTAGTGACTTTCCATGGGGAGTAGTTGGTATTCTCATGCGCGGATAGTGATTCGATGAATTTTGAGAATTCGTTATTATGATGTTCCCTTATTTTATTTTTTAATTCCTTTGCAAGTTTATTTAGGTTTTTCTTGTTTTCTCGTGTTCTCTGTTTTTGCCATTTTGCTTTCGCTTTTCTTTTTTCCCTGATTTTGTCTAGGATGTCCTGCGGAATAATTTTTGATTGCCTGCTATTTGATTCATAGGTGGTGGTTGCCCACGCTGATCCTGTATTATTTCTGTCATAGTTGCTACTGCCTGCTCAATGTGTTCAGGTGTGTTCAATGGGGTAGTGCAGTAGATTTTGTTTTCGATTAGCTCTTTAAAAGTTTGCCAATTGGTGGTTTTATTGCAAAGCGAGTCTGACTTGTTATAGAGTAGTGGTTTGTTTGTATATTCTATTATAATTTGTGTATGGTCGGAGTTAAGCTCGAGGCTGGTTGTTATTTTTAATTTGCTTACATTTAGTCCTTTTGTTACTGCAAAATCCAACAAGTCAGATATTTTATTGAGGTCTGTCGGCCTGTACGTTGGTTTTCCTGTAGATAGTACATTGAGGTTGCTGCTTCTGATGTATTCTTCTAATGTCCTACCTCTCGGCGTATTAATTCTCGAACCCCATAATGTGTGCTTTGCATTAAAGCCTCCCGCCGCTATGTATTTGTCGCCTAAGGATTGAAAGTACTCTTCCCACTTTTTTAGTGTCATTTTGTGTCTCGGAGGTACATATATTGCTGATATCTGGAAGTAATTGTCATTGGTTTGTATTGTGACATTGGTTGCTTGTAAGTGTTCTTGATTTGTTTGACTATGTAGGTGATGCTTGATGTCATTTTTTATTATTACTGCAGTTCCTCCATGTGCTTTACCTGAGGGATGTTCGGTGTCGTAGATGGTGTAGTACGGAATTTTCATGTAACTTTTTAGAGTGAAATGTGTTTCTGAGACAAGTAGTACATCAATATTGTTTTTATACAAAAATGTTTTAATTTCGCGGACTCGCTGTTGCAAGCCATTGGAGTTCCAGGTTGCTATTTTCAACTTGTCCATCTCTATTTTTTACTTAGCAAGTGTGTGAGTAGTTGTAACGACTGTTGTTTGTTGTACTTGTTGTCTTAGTACTATGTTTAGCTCACTTACCATTTTTCCCAGCATTTCCATGCCTTTAGTGGATTGTTTGAGCATTTCTTTGATTTCTGTAACGTCTTCGATGTTATTGCTATGATTCTGATTGTTTGTAAGCGTTGCTTGGCTAATGTTTTTGGTTACTTGCGCATAGCTTCGGTTACCTTGGGGATCTATGTTTCTGTTTATAGCGTTTGGTTCGTATTGTGCTTTCAATGTTGTTTCATTATCAGTTATACTTTGTTGTGGTTGGTAGTTATTGTATGATCTATTGCGAAGTGGAGGAAACAGTTTACGTTGTATTTGTTTCCTTATTTCACATCCTTTGTAGCTGCCTGGGTGGTTTCCGTTACAATTATAGTATCTAACTTCTTCTATTTTTCCTGTGTATGGGCAGTGTATTGTTAGGTGATTTTTTGCACATTTAACACATGCCGGGCTTCTGTTACAATAATTTTTTGTGTGACCGTATTGTTGGCACCGCATGCATTGTGGTATATTTTTTTTGTTGCGTGGTGGTTCTACTGTTACAATTGTATTTAGTATTTTTTTTATTTCATAAATTTCCTTGTTATTGGTTCTGGGATCGAGTTCTATTAAGAATAATGGCAATGGTTGCTTCGTATCGTATCTTGTCATATTGTTTATTTCTCTTGCTTGATGGCCAATTTGTCCTAATTCTTCACTTAATTTTTTTGTGTTAGTTTTTGGATGTAATCCTCTTATAACTATTTTATAGCTCCTTTCCGTTTTGAGTTGGTACGTGTGGTATATAGCATTTTTTTCCTTTAGTTCTTTTATCACTTTCCTATAAACTTCTGGGGTGTTTGTTTGAATTTTTACTTGTTCTAATTTTGTTTGTTTTATAGTGTAGTTATCCTTCCCGACTGTATTGTTTAGTAGTTCAATAAACGGGCCCATTATTTGAGCCTGGACAAATATTGGTGGTGGTTTTGATATGTAAGTTGATTTGGTTGTGGCTTTGCTTGTCGGGTCATTGTCTATTTCTTCCGTTAATGAGCTGAAGGAATTTCTTAAAGGTAATTCTTGCAGCCATCGCTGCTTTTCTGTATCTGAGTTTCCTGCAGCACTTGTGCCTGGAATTATTTTACATTTCTTGCTTGTCTTTGCTAGCTTCCAGTTTTCGTCCTGGTAACTTCATTCGTTATCGTGTCTGCACTCCTCCTGTCTCCACTGCTCTTCCATTTCTTCTGTTTCCGTATTGTTTTGGTTGTTACTATTTTGCTGTTGTTGTTTTAAGCCTGGTAAATCTAACGACCGGTTTATATGATATTTTTCACCTTTGGTTGCAATCTTAATTGTTGGTATCTGCTGCTGCATTGTTTGGCACTTTCACTATTCGTAACACTATTCTGTATCACTTGACTGGAGCACACGTTTGCTTACGCACGTCTGTTCACCTCGGTTGCCTAAGCAGGAATGTCGTAGAGAGTGTGGCTCTGTTTGGAGCGGAGGTGTGGGGATGAAACGGAGAAGAAAGATTAGACAGAATAAAAAGGAGGTGTGCGAAATGGATTCTAGACCTAGACATAACAATGCCGAATTACATTTTGATAGAGGAGTGCAAGATAAGGGAAATAAGAGAAAAGGCACTGGAAAGAGCAGTAGGGTATAAGGAGAGAGCCTTGGAATCGAAGAAGGAATTAGTAAAGGAGTGCATAAAGGAGACAGAAAGGAATTGTGGAAAAGGGCAAGAGGGGAAAAGAGCAAGGAAAAGAAAGAAGAGATTAGAGGAGGCGAGAGAGGGACGGAAACAAGTGGAAGCAGAAGATGGATAAGAAAGGATGACAGCAGACCAAATCATAGAAAAAAGAAGAAAGAGAGAAACAGAGGAGACGGAGAAAAGAATAAGAGAATCAAAATATAACAGATATTACAGTAAAATAGCCAAAGAAGGGTTACCAAAGTATCTAGAAGGGAAGATGAAATGGAAGGAAAGGAGTACATTAGCAAGGTTTAGATGTGGTAACGAAACAAAGGCAAGGGAACATTGGAAAGATGAGGGAGAAAGAGGATGCAGATTATGCAGAAAAGGAGAGGAAGACCTCAAACACATACTAGAGGAATTCGAGGTAACAGGAGGAGCAAAGAATATGGAAGAAACACTAGATGAGACTGGGGAAGGACTGGCAGAGTTGAAGGCGATAATAGAGAAGAGAAGGGCAAAGGCAATACAAGACGGGGAGGAATGACAAGAAGGTGGCGCAGCAAGGAGGCAAAAGAACAGTGGCAATAAGGCGTAGTTACAAGTGCAATAGGCAGTTATTAGTTTTCTATGAGTGATAAGAATGTGGCGATAGATACTCTGTAAAACCGTCGTCTCGGGTAACAGCGAGGCGATGGGAAGATACATATAAACACTTGAGACAAGAGACCGAACCCAACGATTAACGGGCGGTCCACCGAGCGTCTTCGACAATCGTAATATTTATTATTTATTTATTCTTAGTCCATTACCTTTCGGTTTTGGACGACCTCTGGTTTTACATTACTATTATTTACATTTATACTACAATTCCTACTTTACATATTTGTCTATTTCTCTTATTCTAACTATTGCACCTTGCTCTCACTTATGTCCCTGCCTCTCACCTGCCCCTTCTGTCTTTGGCTCATCTTTTTGGTCTGTTGCCTTCCTGTCATCCCTCCCCTTCTTCCCTTACTCATCTACTCTCTATTATTGCTTTAAGGTCTGCCAGCCCTTCTCCAGTCTCGCTTAGTGTCTCTATCATGTTCCTTGCTCCTCCTGTTATCTCGCATTCCTCTAGTATATGTTTTAGGTCCTCCTCTCCTTTCCTGCACAATCTGCATCCTCTTTCTTCACCCCCCCCCCTTTCCAGTATTCGCTGGCTCTGGTTTCCTTACCGCATCTAAACCTTGCTATTGTGCTTCTATCTTTCCTTTTCATTTTTCCTTCCAGATACATTGGTATGCCTTCTTTTGCTATATCCTTGTAATATTTATTGTACCTTGACTCCCTTATTCTTCTCTCCCTTTCCTCTGTTTCCCTCCTCCCTCTTTCTTCTACGATTTGGTTTGCTGTCATCCTCTCTTGTCCCATTCCTACCTCCATTTGCGTCCTCCCCTCTCTCGCCTCCTCCAACCTCTTCTTTCTTTTCCTTGCTCTTTTCCCTTCTTGGCCCTTTCCCAATTTCCCTTCTCTCTCTTTTATGCACTCCTTTACCAATTCCTTCTTCGACTCTGACGCTTTCTCCTCGTACCTTGTCGCCCTTTCCAGTGACAATCGTAATAGAACAGAATGTTTCCGACCGTCACACCGAACAGTTCGACGAACCGCTTGTACGCGCGACTACAGACAATAAAGCTTGTTGAGTTTAAAACCGATAATTTATTATTGCACCCATAACCACCTCAGTACTTTATAAATGAGTGATTAACTTACTTTACAATTATAGTCACATCATCTTTATTATTCAAGTACACATTAAGTTTTTAAATCTGAAAAACAGGTTTTATGTTAGGAATAATTATCTTTTAATTAAAAAAAATGTAAACTTTGTATCCGGAAACACGCAATAACCTTTTTCTATTAAATTAGTCACATAAACCTTCATCTGTAATAATGTTAGCTTAAACTGAATCTCGATTCCTTTTTCCGAATATATTTGAATTTGAAAGGTATATTTTCTAAAAACGTTTCCTTCAGGTATCTTTTTATAGAGAAAAGATAAAGTTTCACAGAATTTTGGGAAAAAGAGTGCGGTGAGCTAATACGTTTAGCAAGTAATGGAGATTCTTTCTCTATGCAAATTCGTTGAGTGCACCGCCATCATTGACGTCACACTGCTTTAATTCCAAAAGGCGTAGGACGCTCAATAAGTTTGCAGTGACCAGCTGTGCCTCACCATAGTTACCACTTAGTGTAATTCTCCTCGATATTGCAATATCTTGTACATTATACGGGGAAAATTAATGAAATTCCTATCGTAGATCAGCCCGAATTGAAAATCATGGCCGATATTTCCCCTAATGCAATGTCACGAATTACGTTAATTTTCTTATTGGATATTATCATGGAAATTACTTCGTAGTTTTGAAGAAAATAAACTTATATAATTATAAACTTCAAAAATACAAATTTTACAGAAATATGTTAATAATATTTGCATAAAAGTAAGGAAGATTGAAATGATTGAATATATATACAGGGTGTCCCCTGTATACCCAATAACGCGGTCAATCGATCAGGGCGTAATTCTGCCTGCAAAGATAAGTCGAAAATGTAGAATCAAATGTTTTTGTATGTGAGGCTTCGCTGCGATTGTTAAAACGCAAATGTCACGATCATATTGCGAATATTGATGCATTTCTGGGAAATTTAAAAGTGTAGAAATGCACGAAATACGTAGAACTACATAATGTGTTCAAATTATAGCATTCATTGTAATATTTAGTAAGCATTTCCTACCATTATTTAATTATGTGTATTTATGAAAATATGAATTTGCATTAGTACTCATATTTCTAGTTTGGATTCAATCAATAATTTGGCGATTTAATAATTCAGTAATTCGATAATACAAGCATATAATAATACAATAGTTTAACTTTTATGCTTAAAAATGTACAAATGTTATTTTACATACTAGCATTTTCTACAAAAGTAAAAGTAAAATTCGACGGACACAACCAGATCACTACTTAATTCCATATCTCGAACCGCATTTACAGTAACACGAATAACAAACGTTTATTTCGGGTCATTTCCGAAAGGTCATTAGTGAGATGTAATGGTCCGATCGGTTGAGGACCACTCGGAGAATTTAATCATTTCGAGAACTTATTATTTCTTTCAGACATCGCTCGCACTCCCACCGCCAAGAGTGCGCTTGGTGCATGGAAGAACATGAACGATTTCTAATGAGCATGTTAATAGCATTTTTTTGCGTTCGGTGGAAACCATTAGATATTCATATTTTTAGGACTATCCAGGCTTGAACTCTCCTGGACTCTCCCGAGTCTAGTAAGGTCAATGTTTCGACCTATGTCGTTTCGATAACTTATCGGCATTTTAGATGAATCATTTCTTTATTCTTTAAATTATATGTTTTACTTGAACTTTTGCAAAAGAGCATTCGTTTTTCTTGGACCTTCGCAGAAGCCTAACAGTTTTGTTCCTGGATGGGCACTGCTGTTTTGTTTTCTAAAATTAAGCAGCATTAATTGAATAGTTCTTAGGACTATTATTAAATGGTTAAGATATTATGGTATAAGGTCGCTAGGGGCCCAAGGATTGAGAACAATAAAGTTTGTCCCCGGTAAGTTTTCCGCTCCGCAGGAGACTAGGAGACTTTCCAACGGAAATCCTTGATAACGATATTTACCAGCTTCGCAAAATTGGGCCTAAGCCCTAATATTGTCTGCATTGGGCCCAGATGATTAGCACCGATAGTACTTTACTTGACAAGCGTTTTCGTCTAAAAACAGAACAATCAAAATCCATGCATTCTCGAATTGTTTGGATCGCTAAATAACTGAATCGCTTGAATCTTCAAGTAAGTAAAATAGTTTCAACACACGAACTATTTGAATCATCAAACACTTCGGCGGAAACTAAGGATCAGTTATCAGTTATGTGCATAACACAAAGTTATTCAGAATGTTGAACTTGACATTATATCTTGATATTGACATCATTAAAATTGGGAATATGTACCCTGATGGATATTATTGTTTATTTCACAATGATTTCAGTATTTTATTTTCTGCAATCTAGTGATTGGTATCAATATAGTTTCCTGCAGGTACCATAATAGCTACACTTTGCACTCTGTTCTATAGGATCCTATAGAGTTTATAGAATCTTCCTCAATGGATAGGATTTCGTGGTCAGTTGAAATGTTCGTTTCATAGCCGTTCATCCGAAATATTATTGCTTGATATCTCCTCTTATGGAAGAACAAAAAATATTGTATTTGAAAACATCACAAGATATAGAACAATTAATAATTTGAAACAATTATTGATAATATAATACAACTAATTCGGAAATTATAAGAAGTATATCTATATAAATTTTAGCGATTCAATAATTAGGATGTTACGTCGATGTATACTTATATAAATTCGGGTGCACTTCTAATGACACAAGACCGATTGTTTTATTTTTTTTATTAGGTATCAAATAACCAATGTATTATATGTCATTAAAATCAAGTGAACACAGTGTATATGTACTAGGAACACTGGACTGTGTAGCAAGTACTCGTTTAATGAATAATTATAAATAAATACTCCTATAATAGTATAAAATAATAATATTATTAGTAATAATAATGTGCGTCAGAAAATTGCTACCGGCCCTCATATAACGCGATTGCAAAATTACTTTAAGAGATTTTATATATATCAGCCTCTCAGAAGCTAAACCGAACAATTGTACTATCTGTTAATTTCATATTTACACTACATATGTACACAAGTAATGTTCGATTCTGAAAAAAAATTATTAGAACAATATTATTAGTACAAATTTATTAGAAGAAGATGACATAAATAACAGTAAATAGTAAATAATAGTAACAGCATATTATTGCCTTAATCCTGTTATTGTCAATCTCCATAGTATGGTACATTTAAGAAACGCCAGCTATTCTGATAAATACATCGTAAGTAGGTCTGGGATTCGAAAGTGTGAACGAAAACAGACGGGACCGGTAAATCGATCAACGACAATTTTCGCGCATGTACATATATTTGTATCAAAGGTTAGTATATCGGGGGACTGGCAAAAAGATTAAACATATAAGGTAAGCAAATAAGAGCAGTATTTTTAATTGATTTGCTGCGCTTGTCTCTCGTGTTTTTTTCCCAAGTTCGACTTATTCGTGATATGCAAATATACTTACGCATTTTTCAATTGATTCGCAAATCTAGTTATTCACTAATTTTTATATGATAATAAGACTGTACGCACAATGTTGCAGCTATTTCTGTACAAAATTAATGTTATTTCAAAAATCAACTTTTATTTTGTTCTTATGCTGTAGGTCCCATATTACACGAAATTCGTACAACTCAAAACGCATGCAACTTATTTTCCTTCTTATAAGCGATCCTACTGTATTATTTTACTGCGATGAGTTAATTGATTAATTCGATTGTTGCATTTTGCTTTTTTGATTAAAAAGATTATTAAAAATAAAAATTTTGCTCGATAGTAACACTTAGTTCATATTTTCGTTACATATATTTAATACAAAATTCAATTTAAGATAAAACTTTGCTAATATTTGAGCGGCATAGAAACGCGGATTTTTGGCTATCTTTGTGACGTCATCAGTCTGCTGCACAGTGATGTACATACATGACATACATCAGACATCATATACGTACATGATATTTACCCGCGCTATGTCGTAGTTATATTGGCGAGTTAAGAAAGTGCGTAGCGCCGTTGCATATTTGTGACATCACCCGTTCTTCGGATATATTCGGTACACGGTTGGAAACGTTCGGTTTATTAATTTTCAATTCCTTATATCTTTTTCGTTTGTAATAATTTTTGAGAAAAGAAATACGCGTCTAAAATGTTTGACTGCTGAATTCATTTGCATAATTAATGAAAAATATACAACAATCGAATTGTCCAAATTTTAATAATTTTTCGAAAAAGAAATCGAAAAATGATTAAAAAGTTGAAACCAGAAAACAACATGTATAGTAAAATAAGTAAATACGACAAACATTTTACAATTACAAATTTTTTAATGTTACATATCGTCAGTTTGCTAAAAGAGTAACTCATTTAAAAAATCATCAATTTTTAGATATCTGCATGTTAAATATTTACATTCAAAAGATATTCTAATATTATAGATGTAGCATCGGGAAAAGGGACGTACCTGACAATGGGTCATACCTGTGGGGTAATTAAAGGGGATCTAC
>JACXIJ010000080.1:0-10105 GCA_014825825.1 Bombus turneri
AAGCGTCGCATGTGCGAAGAACATCCTCTGTATCTTCCCGACAAGGGCTGTTTATAAATTTGAAGGACCTTGTTTGACTAAGTATCGAGATCTGTGGCGGGACCACCAAGCCATCCGAACATATACTGTGACTAATGCATCGGCATCTGGCTATCGTCTTGCCAGACAAAGACTAGGGTCGGCGCGTGACAAGCTACGCAGCAGAGGCCGTTAGACTGTTTACTATTGGGTGTCGGTACCGATATCTCTTCTTAAGGAGAGCTATGTAATTCTATACCTCCGTTAGGCGAAACGTCTGTCCCGTGACCGCGGCTACGTTCGGCAACTAGTTGTCGCTTTGAACCCAAGCTCATTATCGCAACTATGATCGGTTTAACTCACAATGATTTATAACGACTAAAGATTTATGAAGATCGCTTTAATTTATAACGATTTATAAACGCTAAAAGTTTACACAGACAGTGCTTCACATTTTTCTAACGAATTCCAAAGGGATGGCCCGGTATCCTGTCATCTCCGACATATATTTTCTATCTTACAATTTACCCACGCGTCTCTTTGCATTCCTATACATTTAATAACCTCAACAGTTAAATATGTTTAGTATATTATTATATTGACTTTTGTTGACGACTGGGCGAGTTCTTATGGTTTATGATTGGATACATTCGGACGGTCTTTGGCTAGGCTGATGACGACTTTGGCGATGTCCACGATTTTTGTTTTCTATTATAAATATGGATAAGGTTAATAAGGGTAATAAAAGTACGGCGCAGGGGATTTCGGAGCCCCCAGGCCCCGTCGGAAACACGAGTGGTCTTCCAGGCTCGACCCGACGGTCATCTGGCTACTGTAATGACGACAGGGGGGAGGTGGAACCCCAGGCACCCCCTCGTGCGTTAAGGACGACTGGGGACAAGGTGAATGGCAGGAGGCTGGCGGCCATCAAAGAAAAACCGAAGATAGTGTCGGACGCTAGGCTGAAGGGCATCAACTACTCTCTGGTATCAAGAAATAAGGGGGACGAGGAGGGTGACCCCTTCAGGCCGAGTAGCAAAGTTCAGAGGAGCCCCACAAGTGGCGGTAGGCCTGATGTGGAGATTGTTGAAGGATCGGAGGGCTCCACTGGAACGAGGGATAGTGATCTCGGCAGTGACGACAAGAAGGATGGCCTACACCATACAGCTGGCGAGAAGAGTGGCCGAGAGGAACGTCAGAGAGAGGCAGGCGAGTTTAATCATGCCTGTCGAAGCGGAAGACAGCGCTAGGGTGGATACAATGACTAGTGATGTCGATGACGAGGACGTTCTGATAACGAGGGCGGAGCTTGGCGGGCATGTGCAAGTCCTCATAGGCGTTGTGCAGATGCTGAACGCCCTCACGAGGAAGTTGAGGACCGATAAGGATAAAGGAGAGGAGATCAGGGAGGCATGCAACCTGGTAAAGGGGGTATTATCGTCCCTGGAAATGTGCGGAAGGCACAAGGAAAGGAGGAGGAAGAGGAGGGTCGAACCTGTTGGCGGAGTGGTCAATAGGGTGACGACGGCCAGCGAGGGTGGGCATCCGAAGCGGAAAGGGACATTGCCGGTGGAGCCAATGATGATGGAGGAAAGTAAGAGAGCCAGAAAGGGGGAGGTCTCTTACGCGGAGGCCTGTGGGAGCGTAGCTGGTAGGACGGGAATAGAAGAGGACTACAGCGACGACTCCGAGGGGTGGAGGAAGGTTGAGAGGAGGAAAAGGGAGAGGAGAGCTCCCCTGACAGGAGAGGTCCCCAAAGCGCGCCCGATGGATAGCCGGGAGGTGGCCCTGGGGGATAGTGGTGCATACAGGGATAGAAGAAGGAGGGAAGCGCTCCTTATAAAGGTGGCAGAAGGCACGGAGTGGATCCGGGTATACGAAAGGATAATGGCGGTTAGGGACACCTTGGAGGGAACCACTGGGGTCCGGAGAACGAGAGCAGGGCATATACTGATTGAGTTCGACCGGACTGTGTCGGTGCACGAGGCGGCAGCTAATCTAAGAGCCGCGTTGAGTGACATGGAGATGGCCGCGCTCGTTAACAGGGCGACATTGCAGGTCAGAAACATCGACCCCCTCACCAGCAAGGAGGAGCTGGTGGAGGAGATTCGAGCGCAATGGGGGGTCAAGGATGGTGTGGATGTCGAGGTTAAATCCCTGAAGATGGTACACTGGGACACGCAGGTGGCGGTGATGGTCCTCCCGGCTAACGGGGTACCGGGTGAAGAAAGAGAAAGGAGGCTGAGAACGGGGCTAACTATAGCCTCGGCCAGGCTGCTTACCGGCGCGCAGCGCTGCTACAGGTGCCATATGCTGGGGCATGTGGCAGCGAAATGTACTGTGGTGTGCCCGGGGAGGGAGCTTTGTAGGAGGTGTGGCAGCACCGAGCACACCATGAAAGACTGCGATAGGGAGCCGAGATGCGCAATGTGTTCGAGGCAGGAGGGGATCGGTGTGAAACATATCACCGGTTCGTTGGCGTGCCCGATGGTGCGCCTAGGTGTGAGAAATTTTAGACGGGGACACAATTAGAGTCTTACAGATCAATTTAAACAGGTGCAGATTGGCGCAGAACCTGATGGTGCAGTACGTGTGTGAAAGCAGGGTGAACATTGTGGTCATTTCTGAGCCCTACAGGCAACTGCCTTATTGGTATAACGACGAGGGCGGGGGTGCATCCTTATGGGTCACCCTGTTTAACGGTAGATACGCGAGGAGCGAGACCCTGATCCAAAAGACGGGGATCGTGGGTATTAGGATCGCTGACGTGTTTTGCGTCAGTGGGTATTGTTCCCCGAACACGTCTAGGCAAGTGTTCGATGCCTTTTTGGGGGGGTTGGATGACGTTTTGAAGGAGGGGAGGAAAAGTGCACCGGCGCTAATGGTCGCCGGTGACTTTAACGTTAAGGCCAGGGTGTGGGGAGGCAATAAGACCGATTGGAGGGGAACATGCCTGCTGAACGTGATCACGAAGCGCGGTTTGCTACCGGTTAGAACGACGAGGAACTATTCCTTCTCGAGAGGGACTAGTTTCCCGGATATATTGAGTATCGATTGACGTATGAAGCTGAGTTGGAGGAGTAGCGCTGTTTTGAAGTGGTACTCAGCCTCTGATCATTTTTATTTGATCCATGAGTTTACGAGCAGAGTCAAGAGGGCAGTTGGTGGGGCGTTCGTATACTCGACGAAGCGGATCGACGCCGATAGTTTTTTAACCAAGTTTGACGATATTTATGCGGAACAAGTTTTACAAATTGACGAGGCGGCATGCGGCGAAAGGCTGCAGAATAGCTTGGAGCGCGCGTGTGCCGAGGTCCTCAGGAAGAAGTTTCCGTCGCAGGGGAAAAGAAGGGCCAACTATTGGTGGAACGAAGAGTTGGCTGCTTTAAGAAGCGCTGTCTGCGGGAGCAGGAGAAGAGCCCAACGAGCGGTGGCGGCTCGCAAGGAAGATGCCGAAGTCCTGGTGGCCGAATTCAAGGCTGCACGAAGGAGCCTAAAGAGGACGATTGAACGCAGTAAGGAGGAGTGCTGAAAGGGGTTCTGTGCCACCTTAGACCAGAATCCGTGAGGCAGGCCGTACCGAGTCGTGAGGAGTAGATTGGTGCGGTCGGCACCACCTGAGCCCCTTGCAAGGGTCAGGGTGGCGAGCATCCTGGACGACCTCTTCGTTACTGGGCAGCAACTGCGATCGGGTAGATACGGTATCGAATCGGCCCAACCTGTGGTAACCGACGGAGAGGGGGACTCGTATATCGGCGAAGAAGACTTGAAAGCGGCCGTCGGAAAGTGTGATCCCAGAAAGGCTGCAGGGGTGGATGGGATCCCCGGTACTGTAATCCGATTGCTGGCGGAACGAAGACCGAATGTGCTCCTAGCCGTGCTCAATGGAGTTGACAACGGCGGTAGGATACCGGCAGTATGGAAGGTGGCTAGGGTGGTGCTGATACCCAAGCCCAATAGAGATCCGACTCTGTCATCGGCTTACAGGCTGATTAGTATACTGCCGGCATTGAGCAAGGTCTGGGAGCATACGCTGAAGTTACTCATCGAGAGGAGCATCGGGCGAGATCCCTTCCACAAGGACCAGTTTGGCTTCAGGAGGGGGAGGGGCGCCCTGAATAGGACGGTCGCGGTTGCAGAAGATTGCAGGAGAAAGGGCCTGGTACGCGTTCTGGTCGACTTCGATGTGAAGAACGCGTTCAATACCTTGAGGCTCGAGTGCATTTTGGAGGAAGCGCGTAGGAGACGGTTGCCGGGACGACTGCAGGAGCTGATCGGGGACTACCTAGCTGATAGGAGGATTATAGCGCACTCTCGGGACGGCGTCATAAGAAGGAGAGTCGGTGCGGGGGTCCCGCAGGGGTCGGTTTTAGGGCCGCTGCTGTGGAACCTCGTGTACGACGGGATTCTGGAGACGCTTGACCGGGAGAAGGATATCGAAGTTGTGGCGTTTGCCGACGATATGGCGGTACTCCTTAAGGCCAGGGAGTCCCTTGGCATCGAGGACAGGATACGGGCGGTGATCAGCACGGCCACCAGATGGTGCAGCGACGCGGGGTTTCACCTGGCAAGGGAAAAGACGGAGGTTATCCTCATAACCAGGAAGAGGATACCGTGGATTTTCAGCTTGGACGTGGGGGACGGAGGGGGAGATCTCCACTAGTATGACAGTCTTGGGAGTCTGGTTGGATAATGCTAGGGGGTTCTCCCCCCACCTCGAATCGGCGTGTGAGAAGGCGGAACGGTTCGTGGGTGCCATACGGGGCCTGCTCCCTAACGTGAATGGGCCTAAGGACGTGGTTCGGAGGCTCTATTACGGGGTGTGGGAGTCTGTGGTCATGTATGGTGCACCTATTTGGGCCTCTTCCCTCGACAGGGTCATGAATAGGAAGATCATCAAGAGGGCACAAAGGGCGGCGATGATCCGTACGTCTACTGCCTACCGTACAGTGTCGTATGGAGACTTGTGTGTGGTGTCGGGTAACATGCCTACACACATAAAGGCGTGGCTGCGGTGGAAGCAGTACGGCGTGAAGAGGCGGATCGTTGAGAGCTCGGATGGAAGGGAGCATGCATCGTGCGAAGAAATGACGGAGCTGAAGACCGAAGCTGAGGATAGATGGACGGTGGAATGAATGTTCCACAATCCCCACAACTGGACCAAGAGGCTGATCGAGGATCCGTTGATCTTCTACAGGACGAAGGGGAGCGTCAACTATCACGTCATGCAGATTCTCACAGGGCACGGTATCTTCAATTGGTACCGGCACAGGATTGGGAAGGAGACGCACACCAGTTGTTGGGATTGTGGAGCCGCCGTGGATGATGCCGAGCATGTGCTCTTTTGGTGCCCTAGATGGGCGGCGGAGCGCGGGGAGTTAGAGGCCGAGATAGGAGAAGAGTGTAGGATCGAGAACCGGTTCGTGGAGAAGATGGCTGCCGAGGAGCGGCTATGGGTGGAGTTTAGCAAATTTTGTACAAAGGCTATGATAAGCCGGCTTAATAAGGAAAGGGAGGTGGAGGCCCAACGAAGAAGGGAAAGTAGGAGAAGAAGATAATGAATGTTGGGCGATTGCTGATGGAGATGGGTACGTGTGTGTAGAGGTCAACCCGAAGTAATGTCGTATGACTGTACCGGGTTGGTACCTCGAGTACCGTAAAACAGGGAACAGGAGGAGGGTTTTTTTTTTTTTTTTAGTGGGTATGGCGACGTCATCTGCCGAGTCCCACATAATCTGGTGACATGGGTCACCAGGTATGCGTAATAGCATTTTCCCTTAGGCGACCTCGCTTGTTCGTACGTCGTTGTTTATTTGGTTGATGTCCTAATTATTGAAGACTCATTAAATCAAACTGTGGAAAGATTGTACACTGTATTAAATACCCTTATAAACGCCGGATTTCTTTTCAATTTTTACGTGCTATATGGTGCTATTTTGATGCATAGGATTGACGGTAAAAACCGGGTAATAGAGTATTATAGTAGGAAAACCAGTCCCGCAGAATCCAGATATCATTCGTATGAACTAGAGACGTTGGCAGTTGTAAACGCCGTCAAACATTTTCATCACTATCTATACGGGCGGGAATTTCTCGTTGTCACTAATTGTAATTCATTGAAGGCAACCCGTAATAAAGTAAATTTAAATGACAAGGTTTATAGGTGGTGAGCTTACTCACAAACTTTTACTTTCGATATTATGCACCGAGAAGGTAAACGAATGACCCACGTGGATTTCTTTTCGCGGAATCCCGTAGACAGTGACCGTACTATGTCTAATAAAACCGAAGAAAAAGAAATTAATCAGGCCGAAACGTCGGAAGATTGACTATTCGCAGAGCAACGTTGCGGTCCTCAAATTGTAGAGATCACCAACAAAGTGTAAAAGGACGAGCTCGCGAAAGATATCGCGAGTACATATGAATGGCGATCCGGTACCCTTTCCCGTAAACTACGAAGGAACATGCGTCTTGCTGCCCTGGAGAGGAGGGTCAAGGAGATTGGACCCTCCATAATAAGAATTATCGAAGAGCGTTTCAGAGGGAGCCGTGTAAACGACACCGAAACGCGGAAGAGAGTGCCGGAACACTCCACCTCAAGCCGCTCCGCTACCACCGCCGAGAATACTCCAACGCCACCAGCGAAGACGCGAGAGGAAGAAGAGTGGAAAGCGGTGGTCTCCAAGGGAGCGCGAAGGAAGAACAAGAAGAAGAAAGTGGCAACCGTCGCTGAGGAAACGGCGAAAAAAGGGGGAAGGACTGCGGCCCCAACACCGCCGGCGGAAAGGCGGCAACGGCAGCAACGCCAGAAAGGATGACGCGGGCGCCCAAATTGAACAGCGGCGCCGCTACATCGAAAAAACGGCCGACGTCGTCATCCAGAACGGCCACGCTCCCTCGCACACCGCGAACGTCCGCGGTAACGCTAACGCTCAACGAGGGAGCAAAAATGACGTACGTCGAGGTGATAGCCACGGCCAGGAGGAGCATCCCTCTCACGGAGATCGGCGTCCAATCGGTCGGGATGAGAAAAGCGATAACGAGTGCCATAATAATAAAGGTGCCCGGTGACAAAGGAAGGGAGAAGGCGTCCCGGCTGGCGACGCATCTCATGAGAATACTAGACCCGGCCACGGTCAAAGTAGCAGCTCCAGTGAGAACGGCGGAGCTGAGAGTGGTCGGGATTGATATCTCGTTTCAGAGGGAAGAGCTGCGGCAAGCGCTGGCACTAGCGGCAGGGTGCGGAGTCTCGGAGGTACAGGTCGGGGAGATCGGTACTTCTAGAGACGGCCTCGGGTCGGCGTACGTCAAGTGTCCGGTGGCCGGAGCCCGCAAAATAGCCCGGGCAGGGAAAGTCGCCTTGGGATGGTCCACCGCGAGGGTCATCGCTATCCCGAAGAGGCCGCTTCAGTGCTTTAGATGCCTGGAGCTGGGACACGTGCGGGCAACGTGCGTGTCCACTGTGGAGTGAGGGCACCTGTGCTACAGGTGCGGCGTAAGCGGATACCGTGCAAGAGGTTGTCCCGCCTCCGCACCCAAGTGCCCCCTGTGCGAGTCGCTCGGGGCACCCGTTGACCACAGAATGGTCAGGGCGGCGTGCGCCCCCCCCCCGAAAGCCAACAGCAACAAGTGGAGGAGACCCACCCGCGAGCCTGTCCTCGCGGGAGGGAATCAAGGAAGCACCGCCGCCGCTGCCGCTAAAGAAGCAACGACAACAGCAGCAACAACAACAGCGGCAGCAGCGATAAATGGCCCGGAGGAGGCCATGGAGTTGGTGCAATAGAACTCCAATGCATCCTCCAGGGCAACCTAAGAAGGACGAGGCGCGCGCAAGATCTGCTCTTCCGGACCATCTAGGAGAGCAGAGTCGCCCTCGCGGTGGTAGCGGAGCCATATCGCGTTCCTGACTCCCCCGATTGGGTCGGGGACCTGGATGGGACATCGACATCCAGCATTTTGGAGGACATCAGACGGCCGCACCGGGCCGTTCGCGCCATCCTTCCTAACTGGGAGGCGTGGAGGGACCGCGGCGGGGTTCCGTTCACACACAGGATGACGCAGGTGCTCACCGGCCATGGCGTGTTCGGTGAGTATCTGCGAAGGATCCGGCGGGTGGTGGCGTCCATTTGTCACCACTGCGAAGAGGAGGAGGACGCGGCGCGGTACACGCTGGAGTTCTGTACAGCGTGGGAGGAGCCGCGCCGCGTACTACACCTCACCATAGGCTACAGGTTGGCCCCTGAAGCGGTCGTCGAGGCCATGACGAGGGACCCACAGGAGTTGGCCGCCGTCCGCACCTTCTGCAAGCAAGTCATGCTAGCGAAGGAGCGGGCGGAGAGGAACAGGGAGAAGCGAGGCGACCCCGCCAGGATTGTCCGCAGAGGAAGAGAAGCAACGATACGCCGCCGCGCGACCGCGGCTCCACCACCACCGCCGCCATCATAGAAGCGCGCGACGAAGTAAAAGCCGTCAAGCCGAGGAGGGTCTGGGCTCCTCCTCGGAATTGCACGACGGCTCAGGAAACGCGGCGCTAGGGGACTGGTGGTCACCCCCTCGCTGCCAAGACTAACCAGGATGCCTCCCATACAACAACAACTCAGGGAGAGCGACGAAGGAGCGTCCTGGGTGCAAATTAACAACAGGTACTGGGACGCTCCTGAGAACCGTCAAGACGACCATCGTGGGGTTTTAGTCGGTAAGAGTCCGACACTGCTCGTCGCCGCCTCCCAGAGGGCGGCCGGGCGTCCATGAGGATTTCCCCACGTAAAAAAAAAGCAATCATAAAAAAAAGTTGGAATGATGGAAAGTTGGGATTGTAAATAGTAAAATTTTTTAATAGAAGAAAAATGAGTTCACAAAAATTACTTTAAACGCATTACTTCTAAATAAAATGTTATACAGTATAAATATTATTTAAGATAATTATATATAACAAAACATACAACTTGATTTCAGTTTCAAAATTGAAAATTAATGAAGTACTTTTTAATAAGAAAAGCTTTCTTTTACTGTACTTAGGTGAATCAAACTCTAGTACAGAGTACTATGATGCAATTGATTTTCAAGAAGAGCATAGCCCAATAAAAAAATTCGGAAAAAGGCGGAGTATATCGTTACCGGACATAAATTTACAAGGTTTGTATTATTGCTATATTTATTCTTCTAATATTATATCTATATAGAGTGTAATTATAACTATTTTCTACTTTATAGAGGAAGAAACGCTGGAAGTTTCACCTAGAATCGATACGAAACCTATAAGACCAGTTGCCGATTTAAAAAAATTATACACGTATTCTACAATTAGTAAGTAGTCTTAAAGTATTTGAATTTTAAATATAACAAAATAAATACGAAAGAGCAATTTCTTAATGCTAAAGTTATTTCTTAGTATAAAAGCTAATAATAATCTATTATATGTATATTAACATTTAATCTTTTTTAGAATCAAATATAAAGCGGCGAGCGTCACTTGTAAATAAAACAAAAAGAAACCTGAAGCCATTTATAACCGTAACACCTGCAACGCCATTATAAATGTTAAATTAAAAAGTTAAGTTATTAATTTAAACAAAATTTTAAATTTTATTTATATCTATTTTATGAAAACTACATGTATATATGTCGGAGATGAAAATATACCGGGCCCTCCCCTTTGGAATTCTTAGAAAAGTGTCAAGCACTGTCGGTGTAAACTTTTAGCGTTTATAAATCGTTATAAATTAAAGCGATCTTCATAAACCTTTAGTCGTTATAAATCATTGTGAGTTAAACCGATCGTAGTTGCGATAATGAGCTTGAGTTCAAGGCGACAACTAGTCGCCGAACGTAGCCGCGGTCACGGGACAGACGTTTTGCCTAACGGAAGTATAGAATTACATAGCTCTCCTTAAGAAGAGATATCGGTACCGACACCCAATAGTAAACAGTCCAACGGTCTCTGCCGCGTAGCTTGTCACGCGCCGACCCTAGTCTTTGTCTGGCAAGACGATAGCCAGATGCCGATGCATTAGTCACAGTATATGTTCGGATGGCTTGGTGGTCCCGCCACAGATCTCGATACTTAGTCAAACAAGGTCCTTCAAAT
>JACXIJ010000081.1:0-10079 GCA_014825825.1 Bombus turneri
CGAGCTCTAGGCGTGATTGTTCAAGACTGACTTGGATGCTTTTAGGGGGAGTATTTAAATTCTTTTATTCGTGGGAGTGGGAAAAGGATTCGATCATATATTTCTGAGAACGGATAGAGTGACCGGATGTCGCTTATGCTAAGGCGCTTGGAATTTCGATATCTTATCGCTTTGTTTATGTCGGATTTCGTCTGTGACAAGTGCTTTGTTATATGTGCAATATCAATTAATCTATCAAAAAAAAGTGAGAATTCCCGAAATTTGAGATGCAACGCTAACAAGTATAAATCTACGCACTCTTATTTAAGCGATACGCAATACTAATATTGGGAAGCAACCATTTAGGAGATTGCTAATGAACGATCACACTTGCACAGCTCTTGCTTGCAGCTGTATCGTGTGATCCAGGAACAGTGTCCGACAAATACAGTCGGAGGGTTTGGGCACTTTATAAACGCCACTCTACTTAAGAAAACGCGATCAATCGTTATCGCAACGTTAACAGGAAAAATTAGTAGAACTCGCGATGGAACAATATCGCAACGTTAACTCTTGTAGTGAATTTAATAAAAATTACTATTTATTATATGAAGAAGCTACTTCAAATATTCTGATAGAGAAACTTGCAATACTATAAAATTAATTAAAAACTAACATTTGTATAATCTAATTTTAAACAATAAAAAACAGGATAAATTCTGATACGTATAGTTCTATAAGAAATTCTGTAAATTCATAATAAATTTGCAAAAGACAATTCGCAACTCTAAAGCAAACGCGACTATCATTTTATCGCAACTCTAAAGCAAACGCGACTATCATTTTATCGCAACTCTAATTCAAACCGTAATCCTTTTCTCGTCACACTAATGAAAAGCCGCGATATTATTTCGCAACTCTAATACAACCCGTAATTAATTTGTCGCAACACTAATAACAAAAATCGCGATTTGTCCAATGGGACGATGAACCGATATATACATCGGTCAAAAAAGGAAAGACTATTACTACTACTACTACTACCACTACTACTACTACTACTACAAATACTAAAAGCGAGCATAGTGACAAAGTAGTAACAATAATAACTTCCCATGCTCTGGATGACCCAGAGGATGGGCAGCCATTAGTAGTTGCCCTCTTGAGTAGCAGTTTGCCGGGCCTCTTCGGCTTATAGCCTCTTCTTTCTTCGGGCGCAATGCCCGCTGAAACTTACATCTAAGCTCGCGACTTCTAAATCGCAAACAAAAAAAAACTTATAAAGGTGAAACAAAAATATAAACCGCGGAAGCTGATTGAAGTGCGCATGGACTGGCCAACGATCATAGCGGTGATAGTTGCCCACTCGCATGTGCGTGCTCGAGCGATAAACGTTCGTTCGCTCACTCGCGACCGCGACCGCAAAATTCGAAAAATCGAAAGGCAAAACCAGAGACGAGAGCATGCTCTACTCGTGCCAGTTTCACCGTCGATTTTTCAAATCAGATTTCCAAAAATAGGTTGGTCACGCGAAAACGCGCCTACCCGACCAGAGACTGTGCCAACCTGCCCGGCCCTACCTACTTAGAATTAACAGACATACCAGAAAGTATACTACCTATCCTACCTAGCGTTATATTTAAAAATGGCAAAGCAGGCACACCAACACACTCGCTCCACGGTTCTCACACAAACGCTCGGGCGCAATGGTCCTATACTAGAGAGGACGTCCCGGGACGCCTCCGACACCCGAGCTTAACATAACATGCATACTCTAAGGTACGTACCTTTTTCCTGAAATCGACCGACGAAGGCTAGTGACCATTGCGTAAAACGTGATAAAACACGTCTGAGGAAATGATATTGTTAAAATAAATGTAAGTAAACTTGGAATTATAATTGTAATTGACGGCAATATTAAAAGCGTGGTTACACTTACATCGCATGGATGATATTATCAGAAATTGTGATTATATCGAGACGTAAATTAAATCGATATATGTCTCGACGTTTTTAATATTTGAAGCTTTAACAAATGAGAAAAAACGACGCAATTCCACGGCCTAACAACACACATACGTAATGTGGAAAATACGTCGTGCACGATACACTAACACATCGTCAGTCGCTGAGAAATTATTACATTACTTAATTCTAGATCATCGTGCCCAATGTCTTTCTCCCATTCAAGTAGCACCTGGGCACGTGAATGAGATCCTGACAATGGGCACGGAAAAGGTTAAACCTGAAAATCCTGGTCTAAAAATATGATTAGTTTGTGTAATTTTTATTTAAGGGATTAACGTTTTTTGATTTCATATTTTACTACTTCGTATCTGCTTAAATCTACTTTATTAATTTAATAGTAACTAAGTAACTCTACTTTATTAATTTAATAAATCAGAACAAAATTTTAATATTGCAAAAAAGGTAGCGTTAATTGAAAAAGACTGAGACTCGATCAAATGGAATTATTGTCTCTAAATATATTAATAAAAAAGAAACAATCTCAGGCGATCTCTTTATCAAAGCACATGCTCGAAAATGCAGAAGCAGTGTTCAAAATTATTGCTTTGATTCAAAAATCTGCCTGTCGCGAAGCGTCTTCTTGCACGTAAAATTTCACATATTCTTGTACGGGAAAAATGAATTTTAACTCGTATTTTAAATTCCAGCCGAAATAAAATAAACGAACGTGACTTAATATTGTCACCATCAATTCGTTTCTTATGATTGTGGCGATAGATACTCTGTAAAACCGTCGTCTCGGGTTACAGCGAGGCGACGGGGACATAAACAAAACACTTCAGACAAGAGACCGAACCCAACGATTAGCGGGCGGTCCACCGAGCGTCTTCGACAATCGTGCACGACACAGAATGTTTCCGACCGTCACACCGAACAGTCCGACGAACCGCTTGTACACGCGACTACAGACAATAAAGCTTGTTGAATTTAAAACCGCATAATTTATTATTGCACCCATAATCACCTCAAGATCAAGTATACGTATGTCATACAGGTATATTCGTGTAGATATTTGCTATTTGCAAATATTCATATGGAATATTAACATGCATATTCATAAATAACACGAATAGATTCTCAAGTGTATATCCCTAACCTAATTATTAAAAAAACTAATTATTATAATCGCGCTGTGCAAGAAGACCTATCCTAAATTAATAAATTTCAAAAAAGAATGTTACTACACACGGATATAAAAAATACCCGCGGTCACTATGCTTGGAAAAAATTCACGTAATACAACCAGTCACTCGTGCCGATTCGGACCTTTCGTCCTACGACATGATTGAATGACCGGAGGAACAGAAATGAATGTGACTCACCGTTCGAAGCGGAGAAACAGAGGACGTTACCATGGATGCTGCGCTACTCAGGGAATATCATCAGGGAGACTGACATCAGGCAGCAACCGCGTAAGGTCCAGTGGTGGAAATGGAAGTTGCGAAAAATCTGTTACAGAACAAAACACGATGAGTGATTGCTGATTATGTGAAAAGTCGGAGATAATGAAAAATAGATACTTTTTAAATTTGTATTTTTAGTAACGATAAGGATTGAAATTCTAATAAACTCTAATAAGTATGTAAAATGAAACTATAATATAAAAATTAGAAATCAAAAGATTGAGAATACAGTGATTATTTATGTATATCAGACAGTTTTGTTGCAATTGAATGTTAACACTTCGATAATTTTTACTTCGTAATTAAGAATAATTCATGTAAAATATAAAAGAGTGGAAAATTTGAAATACAATATATAAAACTACTTACATTCTTCAGCTCCTGGAGAGGCTTTATGCTCTTGGAAGATGCACTGACTCTAATACCGAAAACGAATGTTCAATAATATATAAAGTTAGGCTACGTTTCCGCGACTTTAATCAAAACTATAGCGGTTTTAAAATTTTGAAAAGGCATTATTGCGTAGCAAACACTGACTCTACAAACCGCATAGCGCTCGGTCACAAATAATACACATAATGTTATAATTTAATAGTATAATTGTTACAAAATAATAGTTTACATGTTGTTAATTATTAGTTTAAATGCTGTTAATTAATATCTTAAATGTTGGTAATTATTAGTTTAAATGTTGTAAATTTATAGCTTAAATGTATAGAATAACAGTTTAAATGTTGTAAATTAATAGCGTAACTGTTGTTGATTAATATTTCAAATGTTGATAATTAATAGCTTAAATGTTGTTAATTAATAGTTTAATTGTTGTTGATTAATAGCTTAAATGTTATTTATTAATAGTATAAATGTTGTTGATTAATAGTTCAAACGTTGTTAATTAATAGGTTAAGTGTTGTTAATTAATAGCTTAATTCATGTTAACAATTATTTGTTTAAATGTTGTTAATTAATATTTTAATTGTTGTTGATTAATAGTTCAAACGTTGTTAATTAATAGGTTAAATGTTATTTATTAATTGTTTAAATGTTGTTAATTAATAGGTTAAATGTTATAAATTAATAGCTTAAGTATTATAAATTAGTGGTTTAAACTTTGTTAGTAAATAGTTAAAATGTTATAGCTCAATAGTTGAAACGTTTTAAGTTGATAGTTTAAATCGCAACAGTTCATTTCTAATGTTCACAGTGCGAGAGGTGCCGCACAAATAAGCTCGCGCGCGAGAAGTGTGTTCCTTATGTAGCACTGGCATGCACTTGACAATACGTTGAAATGTCAATCAAACGGTAACTGTTTGTTAGTATCTTAAAAGTTAGCTTTTTCATTATAACACAGTTGAATTTAATAATTTTTAAATTCTTATTGTAAATTGACGCCTTCAAGTAATCTATTATAATAACCATTTTCATAATTTTTATATTTTTTTCAGCTGAAACTAAATTTGCATTTCTATGGTACTACTTTTCGACGTAAAACTATCTTAATCTATATTCAATACCAATTTATTTCAAACATAATTTTATTATAATAGCTAAAGATGAAGTTGATCAGTGGTCAAGAGCCCAAAAAGAAAGAATCTATATAATAATACAATTTGTAATAATTATTGATTTTTCGGCATTTTTTTACAAATATTTTCTACTTTAATGATGCATCATAATATTTTGTGAGAATTTATCAATTTTCTGTAAAGATATAGGAGGGATTCGGAAATACAAATATTTTACTTTATTTAGCACACAACCGTTACACACATATATTATACTCTGAAGACCTCGTAAACCTACTCGCATTCACGCTTGTTGTCAATCGACTCTTCCAGATGCTTCTTAACGACTGCCTATCGTCTTTTGTCCCAACTATGGCCCGGACGCTCTCTGACGCTTACACACACATTCACATGTACAGTGTAAATGTATCATCTTCCTAACACGCCTCCTTACATTTATACTGTACACTTTATCGTATTTACATGCTTTGTCGAATTACTTAACAGAACCTTTAACACTTATTACTTTATTTACATTCCTCTTAGTTTACATTCATCCATGACCTAAACCTTTCGAATTTCTCTCTACACAGTGCCTTCGTAAAAATATCCGCAGTATTTTCGTCTGTACTTACTTTAATTATATTTATCTTGTTTTCCTTTAAACACTCGTGAACATAGTGGTAATGAACTTCAATGTGTTTAGAATTTTTTTGTAAAATTTCCGTACTTTGCTATACTTATCACTCCAGAGTTGTTCTCATAAATTTTTACAGGTTTATCGTTTAGATTTACATTGAACATTTTCATAATTTCTCTAATAGCCATTATTTCACTCACAGCTTTCGATAGAGCTATATACTCTGCATACGTCGAGGCTTTTGTCACACACCTTTGTTTTTTAGACTTCCATCCAATTACGTTTCCATACAATCTAATTACATATCCAGAAGTCGATTTCCTATCTAAATGATCTCCTGCCCAATCAGCGTCTACATAACAACCTATCGTTTCACACTGTTCATTCCTTTTATAATCTAACTTTAAATCTCTAGTCCGGTACAAATATTTCAATATTCGCAAAGCATATTTAAAATGTGTCTCTCTACAACAATCTTGAAATCTACTCGGGTAATTCACACTATAACTTATATCAGGTCTGGTATTTACACTAATATACAACAATGCGCCAATTAAATTCTTATATCCAATGTCCTCTCTATTTATTTCAAAATATTCTTTTATTTCACCTAAATCTCTCATTTCAAATTTATCAGATAATTTACTATTTAAAATTTTTTTACCCTTTGTATCTTGCTTTTGTTTTATTCTTATAGAGACATTCCATTTCCTTATCCACAGCCTGTTTCCAATCTTCACTATTTTCGCAACAAATCGCCTCCTCAAACGTACGAGGGATATCTACTCTACAATAATTTGCATGAATCTCACTAATGTTTTCCTTTTCTGGATACCTTACGGGAGTTCCCTTATTACGTGTAGATCTCCTAGGGATGTTTAAGCTTTCAGAACTGTTATCATTTTCATCTTCTCTACTTTCTAACTTTTCCTTATTCTTGCCGTCCAATAAATAATTATCTTTACTATCGTCGCTATCTGCATCTAATGAATTCTCCTCAAAACCGATACATTTAGTGTCTATCTCTATGACCTCTACATGTCTAGCTATTGTTATTTTCCCACCTAATAAGACTCTGTACAATACTTCACTATATCCTAACAGAATTCCCATATCTGCCTTCTTGTCCCATTTGGAAACTCTTTTTTGTTCTGGCCTTCTTACAAAGACTTTACTTCCATATAGATGTAGATTTTCAACACTTGGTTTTCTCCCAAAGAATATTTCAAAAGGTGTCTTTCTCCCTATAGTATTTGCTAGTGTTCGATTTTTCAAGTATGCCGCTGTACATACTATTTCCGGCCAGTACCTTTTATGTACCTTCGCTTCCGCTGACAAGCAACGCGCCATGTCCATCATCGTTCTATTATACCTTTCGGCTGCCCCGTTTAATTCATGTACGTATGTTGGACAATTATTTATTCTGATACCTTTATCTCTAGCAAATTTATAAATTCGATTATTTAAGTACTCTTTACCATTATCGCATCTTAATATTTTTAACCTCTTGCCCGTTAAATTCTCGGCTTCATTTACAAACTGTACGAAAGAATCAAAGACCTCATCTTTTGATTTTATACAATAAATTCTAGCTACTTTACTATAATCATCGATAAATGAAATAAAATACTTTTCTCCATTGAATCCGGTAGTCTTAAAGGGACCACACACGTCCGTATGAATAATTTCCATTATTTCCTTAGCCTTAGTTCGATTATTTTTGAAAGATAAATTATGCATTTTGCTTTCTATACACACCCTACATTTCAAAAATTCCTTTTCAAATTCTTTCGGTATGCCAGTCACTAGCTGCTCTTTACTCAAAATCTTTAAGTATTTAAAGTTTACGTGTCCTAGCATCCTATGCCATCTTTCCTTATTACTCATACCACTACGGAAGGCAATGTTTACTAAATGATTCTTCCCTTTCAATATACTTTTCATTCTATATGTCCCATTCTCTTTGAACGCTACAGCTGTAAGTTTATTGTTCTCATCTATTATTTTTGCAATATTTCCTTTTGAAATAACCGTATTCTTATTATCTATTAATTTGCCTAAACTAATCAAATTCGCGGACATTTCTTTCGCGTAAAATACTTTGCTTATATTTATTTTATTTTATTTTCCAAATACTTGGAAGTAGCTTATAACGTTTCCAACTTTTGTTGCCTTTACCGGTTTGTTATCGCCTAAATATATATTTACTGGTTCCTTAAGGTCACTACATTTCTCAAAGCAACTTACATTGTTAATTATGTGATCGGTACAACCGCTATCTAATAGTCATACTATTTCGTTCTCACTTATCTCATTCGTCTCACTGTTGTGTGCTGCGTGCGCCGTTGCCATCCATGTGCCTGTTCCTGCGTTGCCATGCTCGCTCGTGCCGGCTGTTGATTGACAAAGGAAATTTCCACGTCCCCTGCTCGTATTGCCTTTGTTTCCTTTTCCTCTGCTGCGACCACGTATTGGCCCACGCCAATAGCTGCTACTGCTTCCCGTTTGGACGCCATTTTGACACTCTCTCGCAAAGTGTCCTTCTCTTTCACATCTGAAGCATCCTTTCTTTTTTGCAGAAAAGGCGTTGGTTTGCATTTCTCCTCGATTTGATTTATGTTTCTTCTCTGCTACTTCAATTTTATTTTTTACATATGCTACCGTTTGATTCTCTTCTTTCAATGCATCTATTATATCCGCTATGTAGCTGTATTCTTCGGGTAACGTATTTAGCATGTAATTTAGCTTTTCCCTCTCACTTACTTGTGCACCCGCACTTTCCAATTCATTTATTTACTTTTCAAAATCACTAAAGAACGATGCTGAATCACTGTAGCTCTCCAGTCTTATCTTTTCCAATCTCCTTCTGCATACGATCTGTAGTGCCGTCGACTTTTTCAAGTACATTTCATCGAACTTTTTCACTATTTCATAGGCCGTTTTTTCTTCCCTAATATATTCCAATTGTCTATTCGTGATGGCGCTGTAAATTACATTTATTGCCTTCAGATCCTTTTTGTCCCAATCTTCATTGTCTGTTTCGGTCTTCACTCTGGTTGCAACAATCTCACATTCTTTATACCTGAGAAACATCGTGATTCTCTGCTTCCACATACCATAATCCTCACCATCGAATATAGGTATCATAATTTCCGATCTCTCCAATTTGATTGATTCCTTATTTCTTACTCAAGCGTTCCTACGTGCTCGAAGTATATTTTCTTTCTATCCTTTAAACGTTTCTTCCTTTACTGAAACTTACGTGAACTAACTAGCAAGATTGAAGAACCACGCTCTGCTACCATGTAAAGATATAGGAAGGATTCGGAAATACAAATATTCTCCTTTATTTAGCACATAACCGTTAAACATATATATTATACTCTGAAGACCTTGTAAACCTACTCGCACGCTTGTTGTCAACCGACTCTTTCAAATGCTTCTTAACGACTGCCCATCGTCTTTTGTCCCAAATACGACCCGAACGCTCTCTGACGCTCACACACACATTCACATGTACAGTATAAACGTATCGTCTTCCTAACAATAACGTTAAACGTTGTAACGTAATACTATATAACGTTAAACGTTATAACGTAATACTATATAGCGTTACACGTTATAACGTAATGAAATATGACGTTATACGTTATAACGTAATGAAATATGACGTTATACGTTATAACGTAATGAAATATGACGTTATACGTTATACTGATATGCTATACAATTAAACGTATATATCGTAATATTATATAACGTTAAACGTTATAACGTAATGCTATATAACGTTAAACGATATTACGTATCTCGCGCTGCGCACGCGCCGTAACAAAGGCTAAGACCTACCAATAGCGCGAGACGGCGTTACAATTCAAAATAAAATTTAACAATTTGGCTAGAAATCGAATTCGGGGTTCGCAAACCGACACTTGACGACCCCCCCCCTTCTACGATAGACCAAACTATAAATAAACGTAGCGACATGGAAAATCATTCATTCGATTATTCGTTGTTGATCGTTATTATTCAGAGTATTATTCAGATTATTATTCATTGTTCAGATTATTCAGATAATCCCTTAGTTCTGTGTGATTAGCTCCTCAGTGCTTGGTGATTGACTCCTGGGTTCTTGGTGACCAGTTCCTCAGTTTGGCAAGTAATTTCTTGGTTTATATCGATTAGCTCTCAATTCTTCAAGCTCTTAATATTTCCGTTACTTTGACTTTTAATTCTTTAGTTCTTTAGTTCCTTAGCTCTTAGTTCCTTTATCTCCTAGTTTTCTCAGCTCTTAGTTTTAAGTTCTTTAATCCTTTAGTTCTTTCGTTTTAATTCTTTGTTTCATTTAATTCTCAGTTCTTGTCAGTTTTGTTAATCGATGTGCTTGTATTTGTCTATTTGTAAACTATCGAAAATCACTTAAATTCAAATCTTGTAATTTAAGCGTAATCTTGTAAAGCGTATCGCGAACAATTGTAAATTCGAACATTCTAAATTTCAACAATAGTTCTGTTAATAACCAAT
>JACXIJ010000082.1:0-10016 GCA_014825825.1 Bombus turneri
CCGCGGATTCGTTATCGAACCTAAGATCATTGTCATTAGCATCTCGAGTATCTAGTTGCCGCGGCTGCTTGTCGGATTCTGTAATGATCATATCGGTACAAGTAGATGCTTTCTCTATTGCGTAACCTCGATGGCTAATTCCCGAGGACATTCGTTACACGCCCCTAATCCTAATCTTAATGCCTTCTTCGACATATATTTATTTACTATATGCAACTACAATATTCATAAAAATTAAGATTCTTTTATTCGTAATGTTCTGCTTGAATTATATACATCCCCTTAATGATAAGCAAGTGTCAAAACATTTTTAAACTATAACTTATATATAAATGTACATACATACATGTCGTCATCCCAGCGTAACAATGTCGCAACTGCGAACAAGTGATTTTTCAAGCGACGAAGAAAACCAATTTCAGTCGGTAAAACTTATAATTAAATAATGAAGAAAATGCTTTATAGTGTCGAGATAAGCAACTCTGTATTCTGTAGTTATTTTTAAATATATCTGCAACGCAATTAACATTTGCTGTTTTTGCTAAGATGTGTGACAAACATCAACGAATATTTAAATAACAATGTTACTGTCATCTAGTGGCCAAGGATGTTCGGAAAATTATGAAACTTATAAAAATATGAAAAGTAGTTATGTTTGAGATTAAAAACTTTTATTTCAAAATTTGCAAATTTATAGTTACGTCATTAAACGGAACGGTGAATGTTCAAGTATATACACAAAGAGATCTTGGACGAGGTCACCTTCCTGTTGTAAATGTTTAATAAGTCGTTACGAACGATTCGTATTCTTATTCAATTTTGTTTTGTTAATGAATATTTAATAGGTTGTTACTCAAGGTAATGTAAAAATTAAACATGCTAATATAACATCAGAATTTCTTACGTGGTTGGCTTTTTATCTCAAAGAATGCTTCCTGAAGCAATATTTCTTCCTTTTTTTTTTCGTTTCGTTTTTCAATTAAGAAAACTATTGTTTATGAATATATATCGTATAAGGAATTGAAAAATGAAAAAACGCAATCGTACATTACTGTACAGAATACATTGGAAAATATTTAGAAAAAGAGAAATAAATTATTAAGAAGATTTACAACGAATACCTTAATTACTTTTCCTTAAAAAATTAATTTAGTATGATAAAAGATAATTGAAATATTTTTATTATTTTCATACAATGAAATGTTGCAGAACAATATTATAATTAGAAATAATAAATACGATTTGATCATGATTTTCGGCAAGTTATTTATTATCCTAAGAAATATTGTGAAATATTTCTATTTATATTTCTATATCACAAGAAGAATACTGATTTGCTCTAGAAGCGTTTTGAAATTATGTGCACAATGTAAAGATTTACGTATGAATAATAATGCGAATTAGCAACAAATAAAAATTAGGTATGGAAGTTGATAAAATACTCTAAGATCGTTTATCTAACAAAATAGAAATAAAGTATAAATAAATCTGTAAATGTAATCTGGTACTTATATAATATTTATGTATTTATGTAATATAGTATATGTATATATAACTTTCTTGTGTGTTACTGGTAATTTTTATGCTGGGTGATCCATCATGATACGTGATTGGCTTAGATAATTCTATTTTTAGTGACCCGATTGAGTGCTTTAAGATGATATGATAATTTCATTTATTATTTTTATTCTACTATATAATAATTTTGTACACCTATCTCTTGACGGATATTGAGACGAATTCGGTTATTAGCATAATAAATTTATTATCTTTTTTATCTGAAGCATAAAAACTTTTAATAAATTTTTGAATCATGTTATAGCAGACAAAAAATTTTTCGGTCGGCCCACTAAGAACGAAATCTAAGTTGGTCACGTTTCATGGTTTAACCTTTATATTTAATAATGTTCCAAAAGACATATAGATAATAAATTGTATAAAATGAAGTGTTAAAAAAACATGTTAAACATTTTTAACATATATTTGATCCTTTGTTTTTTATGACAGTCGGCAAAGTTTTATTTAAGGATAAATACTAGGACTCGTTGTATAAATCATTTAGTAAAAATTTTACAAGATTTAGAATCCATTCAGTGTAGAAAACATAATTCTGGGAAATTGTAACTCATTTAGCGGACGAAGCGTAAGTTTAAAGGTTTAAATTATGCTTGAAAATTTTATTACTTTGATGATATCTTTAAAACTACCGAAAGTACCTGAAACATTCTTGAACAAAAGTTACGTAACTTTTAATGTTGCAACTTTTTACGTACTTCAATAAATCTCGTATAAAAGGATAGAAGAACGGATTTTTTACAAATGTCGTCATTTCTTACATTTTTTATACACCATTATTTATTAGATTATTATTTATTTATTGTTATTACATTTCATATACTCATTTTTTGCTAATTAAAACAATTCCATTCTCGAAAAATGTCAAAATTATTTTAATTCATTTTGTGTAAGCGAATATTTTCAGTTATGTTACAAATATTATAAAAACATTAATTTAATCCCTTCAGACCCGACCTTTTTCGGATGATTTTGTGAGAAAGGCATAATATACTCTACTTTGAGATCAGTTTTACCAAAAATAAAAAAAGTACATTTATCATTTGAGAAATTAATAACTTATTGAAGTACTATAATGATATTGGATGTAAAGAGATTAGTTTGCAAGTAATGTACAAAATCTATAGATTTAAAAATATTGTAATTAAATACAGATAAAATAACAACTATGTATATAAATTTAATTATCCTTTCCACACTTCGCACAAATTTTCTCTTAAATTTTAGGATTAATTAAGACAAAACAAGACTTAAGAGAATTGGAGAATTTTGTAATATTAATTTAAACGAATATGAAACGTATAATTGAATTTAAATATAAAGATCGTTTTTTGTCTATCTTCTAATACAATTTTACCTTTCTAATTAATTTTCTCTCTTTAAAATTTTAAGATTTTATCCTCAGTATAGCTTTCAAATGATATACTCAAGTACATATACTATATATATAATAATACTCAATAATATTTCTCTAATTCTCTCTTGAATTAGCATTACAAAAGCTACTTTTCTATACGTAGAATGCGTGCTATAGAGCTGTACATAATGCGTCTTCAATTCTTCGAACAGCATAAGCAATGTCCCTAAATAATTAAGAAATTCGGAATTAAACTGACGCAGAAAATTTTGAAAGAAATTAAGATATACCATACATACTTTTAAATATTACGAATATTCTTCGGAATTACAATATTAGATATATAATATTCACAATATTGTAACAAATATTTAACAATTTTTTAATGTTTCTACCACGAACAATAGCGGCACGATTTGTATTAGATTATTTAAGTTGTTCCCCTTTAACCTTTCACCTTTTACCGAGAAAAATCCTCATTGTCATAATATTTTAACTACGCACATTGCGTAATATAGAGGATATTTAAAATAATTGTTACTATATAACAACTAAAAGCCGAAGGACAAACAAATGATACGCTATTTAAAAAATAATGAAAACGCTTTACTGAATTCTCCTTAAAATTTGTTCTACCTTAGATTTTTGTTTAGAAAATGAGTCATGTTTCAATAAAGTAATAGTACAACCTTCCGTAATAGTAATCCGCTCTATCATTCCTACATATATCGTGTATATATATAGGTACATTGCATATTATGAAATCTATATAAATGTTTTGATCATAATGTAATTTATAAGCCAAGGAAAGTAATTAAGGAGCTCATCAGGGGGAAAGTAGTACAAGCGACAAAATCTTTAATCTAAGGGAACTGTGTATAAAATTACGTTCTAATGTAAAAATTAACTGAATTCTATAATTATACCTGTCTAAAAAAATCTATGCTTCTAAATATTATACAATACTGTAAAATGCAAAACCATAACGACTATGTAAGTGATTGTGAGAATTCATAACAAAATTTTCTAGATATGTATGTATTTTTGAAAAAAATACATTTATACTATTTAACAATGTGGACTTCGATAAGAAAAATTTATAATAACCAGCTTCCATCTTTTAAAGAAAGAGGATAAAGCGATTAAAATATTATCATAAATATAAACTGTTCCATAAAGTTTTCACCAATTCGCGAATGGACTCGCTTTTTTAATCTGTAATTAATCTTATACGGATAATACGCGATAAATCGTTTCTGCCATAACACGTTCCACTCACATGGGGTTGTTTTATTATCTTGTCCCCGTGGTGTTTTGCATTTCTATAAAACGTATCCCATTTTGCCTGGTATAGCCTGCGAAAATGTAAAAAAACACTCGTTCGATAAATATATCATCGAATATCCAATTAAGACAAAATTCATTAATGAGATAGTGGAATTCTCAACCATTCCTGTTGATCCGTAAATTTTTCTGTTTCAGTTGTGTGCGGCGTCGGGGTGGATGTGGCGTACCGTCAGCACGTCATGGGGTTTTACGTTACGTGAGGATAATTCAACATGCGTATACCGTAATTCAACTCAATTATCAGATTTCGAGGACCAAGTATCGAGAAAGAGAGAGAAAGAGAAAGATTTCTTATTCGATTTGTTTCATTATTTACAACATTCTTTATTATGGTGAAAAATTTACGATTAATATAAATTCTTCTCATAATAGAAAAATATGAAATTCAATAGAAAAATCTATTAGCCCTTGCCTTACGAAGTTCCAATAGCGCGTGCCATAAGCAATAACATGGTCGGTTACACGTCGAGCCATTTCACGGTTTGGCTAAGCGTTGGCGCAAATCGCACGTATCTTTTGATATATAAATACATGTGTAAGGTACAACTAATTTTATTTTGCAAGATGTTTGATAAATAGTTACTAGCAATTGATCATTGAACAAGAAAGATTTATTATCTTGAAGTAAATAGTAAATCAATAACATCGACGTACCACGTCTCTCACACGGTACTGTAGGTTAAGGGGTTAAGTATTTAAACAATGATTGAATAAATTTGTATAAAAGTGAAAAGCTAATATTTATCTGAGTAAAATAATTTACACAATTAATTTTTCATTTGTTTATTATATTTATGATACGATAGAATAAGACAATAGTAAAGATAAAAATGATCGATGAAATGATGACTTTTATTAGAAAATGATTCTAAAATTATGTTTTGTGATACTGTTTTGAATAAAACTACACTTTCTACCTATAATACAATTAAATATGTTTTGATGATATTGCATTCAGTATTATAAGTTTTATTTTGAATACAAATTAATTTTAATAGAAATATTTAAATACAGATTACAGCAGTTGCATTTTAATGTTTGCATTTTAACGTTGCAATTTTGTATTTGAATGTTTGAATTTTAAGTAACGACTAACGATACAATGTTAGTAATAATTTAGATACAATTTTAACAGGAAATAATAATGGCTTTATTATCAAAGAAATTGCTCTTATTGCTTGTTTTCAAATTTAAAGCCAGAAGAGTCATTATGCATATTCCGTACAAATTACATAGATTCATTTTAAAGATGAAAAATTTTTATATGAATTGAAATTTGAGAAAAAACTTAGATATTAATTTTCTGGAAGAAGTGTTTCTCGAAAGAAAGCTGAGAAAAGATAAAAAAAATAATAAAGATCTAAGAAAAGAAAGTAAGAGAAAACTAGTCTTCTCCAGTCTTTTGTCATCATCATTTTTACTTTCACTATTTTTAAAAGAAATCCTTATTTACTATTTATGAATTATTCCATATCCAGTTATATATATATATATTACAACTTATGTTGAAAATTTAAATTAAAACTCACAATAATGATTTCATACATACAAATTTTTAATTTCTTTGAGGCGAATAACGTGTAGGGTTGTTTGATAAAGAAACGAGTGGATGAATTTGTAATAACAAGATATATTGAAATAAGTATGTATATGTACAGATATAATGTATGCCGATTTTGATCATCGCTCACTCAATGCTACAATACCAAAAGAATATAATAGGGAGCACATTGCCACAAAAAGTTAACCTTCTTGTGTAACTCTAGCTGAAGATTACAAGAAACAGCAATAACAATCTGGACCTTGTAGTCCAAAACAACGTTAGTATTCAAAGGTACAATAATATGGGTCTCTCCCAGTTTTGAATTTTCCGATTCAACTTGAAACTTTTTCTACGGCCATGAGCCGTTACACATTATTCAAACTAAAATGTTCTAAGAATTATTTAATCATTTACATTTCAGTGTAATTCCTTTCTACATAAATTCCTTTCCCATCTCTCAATTATTATAAAAATATTATTTTATGGATATAATTTATACATATATGGATATTATTTTATGGATATAACTTATAATTTGTACATTCTCAAGCCTTTTATTAACAATAAAATGGTGTAACAAGAGGGCAGTGTGTATGTTGTCCTCTTTCCACAATGAAGAATTGTTTGACACGAAACGTCATCATCGCACACAAAAAATTATTAAAAAGTCGAAGTGTGTTGTCGATTATAATCGGTTGATTTGAACTGTGGAGCGAATCACGATACCAGTGCTAGATTTGCATTGTTGGCCTATGTGTAACACCATGTTTCGAAAAATACTACACGCAATACCATTATTAAAAGCTATTAGTATCATGCTATTATATTATATTATATCATATTATCATATTCTGTAATGTGATTTGTTTCCAAATTGTAATTAAAAGTGAGTGTGTTAAGAAGTTATAAATACTCTGTTTTGTAGAAAGCTTTTTTCTTCGAATACACCGTCAGAGCAGCTCGGTTTGCAGTGAGGCGTAAACGCGGCCGCTGACGATTTTTCTCGCCCACCGTGCACTGTTTTGACGCGGCGGCTCGTTCAGCGGGAATGCCGCGGCGGACATGCCTCCCGTAGTGAAAGAGATATTAGTGAAATTACAGGTTATAAAATCTGGTTTGTAGAATTTTGTTGCGAAATGTTTTTACAATTTTACAAACTTCAAGTTAAATCACTAATATTATTACTGCACTTTACAAATGTTTATAGCAAAATGATAAGAGCAGTATTGAAGAATTTTAAGATCACTTTTGTAGCAGCGCATGAGTGAATGGAAGATTCGAATAGGGAGTGACCCACATTGTTGTGCCTTGAGGTGTTAACGTTGTTTTGCTTTGCTAGGTTCAAAGATAAACGAACTGCGGACAAAATATTATCGCCGTTATTTGTAATCGTCAACCGGAGTTACATTGGAAATGTTTATGGTACCCACTGGTTGATACAAACAGACGAATGTGCTCTCTCGGGCAATCAGCATAGCGAATCAGTATAGCGAGAATATCATATAGAATTAATATATAATAATATGTTGGGTTGAGGTTGGAATTTTGGGCGCGCAACATCTCTTCGCGTGGATTAGCCATTGTTTCACAAAGTCGAGATTATATTTATACGTATATACAAGACTATAACTAAGCCTAACAAATAATAAGACCAATGAATAATAAATTTGATCAATAATAAAGCTAATGAATAATAAATTGTACCAATAATAAGACAAACAGACAACAAGTTTAATGAATACTGTTAACAATGTTTTTGAGTTCAAACGAATCCACGGTCAACGGGATAACTCTTTACTAAGCGCAAATACGATTGTCGAAAATGCTCGATGTGTCACTCTCCAAGGCAATCGCACGAATGCCAGCCTCGTGGAGATTTTTCCCGCTGTACGATTGCATTTGTTTTCTGTACCCGTTAGGAAGCATCGAGAAAGTTCCAAACGCCGTTGCTAGGCAGTGTCTGCCTGGAGTTTGATTATTAATACAATGTATGTCCCATCGTATCGGCACCTTCGAGGCAACGTCACACGTGGCTAAGCCCGCTCTCGAGGCCGCATGCCGCCACAACCACGTTTCTCGGAAAACCCATACAACCACTCCAGACCTCCGTTAGGCAAAACGTCCATCCCGCGACCGTGGCTACGTTTGGCAACCAATTGTCACCTCGAACCCAATCTCGCTATCACAAATCTCGAACAATTACAGCTATGATAAAATCTAGGCTAGAGTACTAGAGGGTATTCCCAAAATTTCCAAGGAAAGGCTTCGGCTTACCTTTCATCTCCGACAAATATATATGTCAGAGATGAAAGGACACCGGGCCACCCTTTGGAATTCTTTGGAAAATTCCTAATACTGTAGCCTTTACAAATTAACCCAAACAAAATTGTTCGAGACTTGAGATAATGAGCTTAGGCTCGAGGCGACAATTAGTCGCCGAACGTAGCCGCGGTCACGGGATGAACGTTTTACCTAACAGAGGTATAGAATTGCACAGCTCTCCCTAAAAAAAAAGTAGTTGTACCGACACCTAACAGTAAGCATTCCAACGGTCTCTGCCCCGTGGCTCGCCACAGACAGACCCTATTCTTCGGGTAAGATGATTGCCAAATGTCGATGCATCATTCACAGTATATGTTCAGCTAGCCTGAGGACCCGCTATGAATCTTAGGATTTAGTTAACTAAGGTCCTTCAAACGGACAAACAGTCTTTGTCCTAACAGTCCGTAGATCTGTCACCTACTACGGGATCAACTATGGGGAACAGCAAGTAATTCCAACATAGAAATTCTCCAACGATTCCAATCGAAAAACTTAAGATCCTAATAGATGCACCTTGGTACGTCGCCAACGAAACAATACATCACGACCTCAAGATACCCACAGTCAAAGAAGAAAAATCCAGATTCAGCAATAGACATAACACAAAAGTTAACAACCACCAAAACCCTCTAATTACTCAAATACTCGACTCGTCGGAACAGATCCGCAGGCTAAAAAGGCATTACACCTTAGACCTAAGCACTAGATTCAAGCAGAATCAAACATACTATAAACACTTATTAATCATGTCATAGTACCACGCCAGATAAATTTACTTAAAATTCTCTAACGAGAATTGATTGTAAATTAAACGCAAATAAAAAAAGAAACCTACTATGGGAAGATACGGGAGATCTGCTTTCCTCACGTACGACGCTTCCCGCTAGCAATTTTCTCTCAAGGGAAGCTAGCATCCTTTTCTAACCACCAACATAGAAATTAACCAATTGACAGCAACGTCCATTTCCCTCACTTTCCGAGCGGAGGCTGTCCTCGTCGAATCCGATGATCTCGTGGCCTGAGACACATCCCATCATAGTTTTCCTCTGCCGCATCACCGTGACGGAGAGGTACATTCTCGTGCGATCTCATTAGCGAGAAAACAATGCCTTTTACGATCAGTGGATACTTCACTTTTTTTTTAATCACGAGTCCGACTTAGACTTTGGAAGAAAGTATTCTTGTTATCTCGTTGACCGCGGATTCGTTATCGAACCTAAGACCATTGTCATTAGCGTCTAATCACCGCGGTTACTTGTCGATTCTGTAATACTCAGACTTGTGCTAATCATTGTTACCTCGATTGTATAACTACGATGGCCAATTCCAGTGGATTCATTACACGTCCCTACCCTTAATCATAACGTTAACCCGACATATATATAATATTATATATGTCGGAGGTGAAAATATACCGGGCCCTCCCCTTTGAAATTCTTAGAAAAGTGTCAAGCACTGTCTGTGTAAACTTTTCGCGTTTATAAATCGTTATAAATCATTATGAGTTAAACCGATTGTAGTTGCGATAATGAGCTTGGGTTCAAGGCGACAACTAGTCGCCGAACGTAGCCGCGGTCACGGGACAGACGTTTTGTCTAACGGAAGTATAGAATTACATAGCTCTTCTTAAGAAGAGATATCGGTACCGACACCCAATAGTAAACAGTCCAACTGTCTCTGCCGCGTAGCTTGTCACGCGGCAACCCTAGTCTTTGTCTGGCAAGACGATAGCCAGATGCCGATGCATTAGTCACAGTATATGTTCGGATTGCTTGGTGGTCCCGCCACAGATCTCGATACTTAGTCAAACAAGGTCCTTCAAATTTATAAACAACCCTTGTCGGGAAGATACAGAGAATGTTCTCGCACGTG